>QFDD01007664.1:0-12670 GCA_006871305.1 Vachellia collinsii | reverse complement strand
AAAAAAAATTAAAGCAAAAGTTAGAAGAATATAAAATTAAAATAGAGAGAAATGGAACAAGCATACCAGAAATTTTGAAAATTTACATTGACATCAATCCGAAACACAACAATTGTCCAAAAATATGGACAAGTCTAAATGACTAATTGGGCTCTTAAAACAACACAATCAAACAACAGCAATAAAATTTTCAGAATGAGGATAATGGCTGAACAAGGAACTGTTGACTATGAAGAACTCAAGAAAAAGAACCTAGTTGCTGCTGAAACATTATAGCTTTCAGTAATAAACAAGAGCAATGCAATGCTATAAGTTAAACCAGGAAATCAAATTCAAGTTTGAAGCCAGTAACTATGATTGCTTTTGGTAGAAACTATGAAAAATTGAGTTGAGAATTTGCGTAATTATGGATCCAAACGCAATCATTAAGTCTTGCCAAATCACGCAAGCTAATCCAGGATCTACACCTTCCCAACATCATACCTAAGTTCTCATCAAAACAGCCACATAAAGTCCCTTCGTCACACATTAAGAAAACAGAGGTGGCATCTTAACTACACGCTGCCAGAAAATTTGCTTTGACAGAATCATCACAGGGGGAATAAATTACCCAATTGTTTCATATCACGCAAGATACATACAAACGAAGAAATTTGAAAATTGTAATATCTATAACAATGCTAAAAATGACCGTCAAATCCGAAAAATTAATAAGAAAGAAAAACGAAACAAAATAAAAACATCCAAGTAACAATAGACAGTCCTAGTCAAAAATTGAAGAACTTACTTTGCTCGGACGATTCCCATGTAGACGAGGATAGCGAGGCTGGGGATGCTAACGAGGTACAGTCTGGACGAGTCCATCGAAAGCTCTTCCTCTAGCAGTGTCCAAAATCCTCAATGCCCCAATTCTTTTCCGCTTCCATTTCACTTCGAATCTTCCTTAATTCTGCCAATCAGTTCTCCTCCCTCCCTCCCTCTCTCTCTCTCTCTCTCTGTCGTAGCTCTACTCGCTCCCTGCTCCGTCGTCCATCACTCTTGAGATGGCATCAAGCAAAACGAAGGGACCGGGCTAGGGTTCCAATAATTCACGGATAAGAAAACCCTCCCTCCCTCTCTCTCTCTCTCTCTGTGTCGTAGCTCTACTCGCTCCCTGCTCCGTCGTCCATCACTCTTGAGATGGCATCAAGCAAAACGAAGGGACCGGGCTAGGGTTCCAATAATTTACGGATAAGAAAACTAGAGACAGAAAATAGTAATTTTCTTCTTTCAACTCGAACTGCAGTCCATGTCTGTAATTTTGTTTTTCCTCCAAAGACCATGCCTGTAATTGGTTCCACAAGTCATCTTAGGTTAACTTCACAATTATGTTTTTTGGGACCCCAGCTTCAAGAAAAAGTTAAATTAATGATTAATAAATAACATCTAGTTTTTAAATTTTTAAAAAAATTAAATAAAAATATGAAAAATGCAAATTATTAATTACTGAAGCTGAAAACGAATGCTTATGTCAATAAATAGGACTTGACTAGATTTTAGCCCAGTTGATAAAAAAAAAAAAAAAAGACTAAATTTTAGCGTTGCATGACGCACAGAGGATTTGTTGGATTTTTAAGAAGTTTAGTTAATTGATAAATATGTACCATATTCAATCTTGTTTATAAAAAAAGTAGTATGTTCACCGTGCCACGGCACAAGATATATGGATAAGCTTGTAACTACTAGTAAAAGTAGGAATTATAATATGATAGCTTTTTGAAAATATAATCCTTATTTCATTATATTTGATATATAAAATACTTTTTTCAATAATATTCAATATTTTATTTGTAGGACACCTACCATTACATTTGATATTTTTATTTTAAATATAGTCATAGTACAACATAAAACTCACCATACATAAAGATTGCATATAATAGAGGTAAACAAAGTGGATAATATGGGAGGAGGCTTACCAGTGTGGGTCAACATAACTTAAATGAAAATAGACAACGCTACAATACCTAATTGCAATAACTATCTTACCAACCAAGAAACAATCATTGAAGTACATGGACAAAATCTGAAAGAAAGAAAGAAGTGAAAATCCAAATCAATGAATGCACGCATTATAAAGGAAAAGACAACTCGAGGTAGAGAACATAAAGTTTACCCTATAAGGGTGACTTATTATTCTATAAGAGCCAATAACATGCGACAAATATAAGCAGGAAATAATATATTTCATGCCCTCTCTGAAATGATTTTTGTGGCATGGAACAAAAGTACTCTTAATGGTGGCATATATACTATCACTTTAAAAACTCAAAGCAATAATTAACACTTAATAAAGAAGAAGAAATTGAAGGAAATCAATAACCATTTCTTAGATCCTCATCCAACAACAATATATCAATAGATGAAATCTCCTCCTGTGAATATCGACCAGGCATTGTCCACATTCAGATAATGCAAATCTTTATCCCCCAATTTTGCCTACTCGTTTGATAGCATGAACAGGGTCAAATGAAATCTCCATGCCTTAACCATGCACTCCCACCGAATACCACTAAACTAAGGTTCATAGCATATACACCTAGCATCCTACAAATTAACCATCTATTTATACGGTAACGGCCAAATCATTAAAACCCAAACACACCCCACATGAGTGATTTAGAGGCGGAATTCAGGGACACCCACTACTTCCATGTTGCATGTAACTCCCCATTACTTGTCACAAAGAATATAACTCCCACTACTTCCTCTATGACGAATTCAACTCCCCACTGCTTCCACTACTTACAAAGAAATTCACCTTATTCAAGCTTAACTAAAAATGATTTTAATAATTTATTATAAGTAATGTTGGAAATATTAAGAAAAATTATATTGCGTATTTGCAGCTATGGAAGAATGAAATTGTACAAATAATAAAAAGATACAATAACATCCATTACTCAATTGGAAGTAAAAATAACATTGTATGATCTAACTAAAAATTGATTATAAACTAAACCTATAAATGTTATTATTTAATGTAAACTAAACAAGGTAAAATTGATTTAAAACTAAATTTTTTGGGGAAATTATTTTATGTAGCATATATAAGGATAAAATAAACCATTAAAAAACTTCATATTTTCCTCCTTTTTAAGCAGGAAATTGAGACTACTATTTAAATTTTATATTGAAATAATACAATACCATGTAATGCTCCACTACATACCATAAATAATGTAACTTCCCACTACTTCCTCCATGACAAATGTAACTTCACACTACTTCCACTACTTATAAATATATTTGCCTTTTTCATGTTCAACTAAAAATTATAGTCATAATTTATTATAATTATTGTTGGAAATAAAAAAAATATATTATGTATCTACAACTATGAAAGAATAAATTGTACAAATAATACAAAAAATATATAGTATAAACCATTACTGATTTGGCAAAAAAATGACATCAAGTGATATAACTAAAAATCGATTATAAACAGAATTTCTCAAGGTTATTGTGTAATGTAAAATGAATAAGGTAAACTTGAATACATACTAAAATTTTTAAGGAAATTATCTTTTGTAGCATGAATAGGGTAGTTAGAGGGATAAAATAAACAATTGAAAAGACTCAATGATCTCCTTTTTTTAGATAGTTGATAGAACCCAATATTTACATGGTTTTCCTATCTATTTTTGGGCGTTTTATAATACTTTTCCCCATCTTACATGCATTTATGCTTTTCTTGTCTACATTGATTCATACATTGCAATTTGCTGATGTGAGGGTAAAAAGGAGTAAATTATCTCATCCAACTATAAATGCCTTGAAGTTCAGTGTTAGATTCTTTAACAAGGCTCTTTGCTTTTGTTGTAGGCATTTGGAAGAGATCTTAAAGCCCAAGAATGAGCATTGGAGGAGCTACAGTTCATTGAGAGGAAGGAATGCAAGTTAGGAGGTGCAACTGTGTCTCAAGGGTCACGATATAAACATGATCAAGTCGTGACATAGTACATGTATTGTCGCAACTTCAGAGCGTAAAAGTGCAGCTATGTGTTTTAGATTAGATTAGCAATAACCTATACCTAAGGAAGCAGCCACCACATAAAAGAAAGCCCCCCATTCTGCAAATTGGTAAGTCTAGAGTCTCAGCCCTTCTCTCTAAAGCAACAAATATTTCTCATCCATTTTCTTCTATTTCTATACCATTTCCCATCATTCTCAACTGATCAATCCATCCCCATCACCTCTCTCCACATATTTCCATACCCATTATCATCCTTCACATGGTAGACAATTTTAGAGTGATTTCTGCATTTTTAAAGTTATGAGAGGCTAAAACATCAGTCTCTTGGTGATGGAGGACAAAGCTTAAGCTCATGGATTCACTAGAAAGTATTCATAGTTTAATCTCATGTTTGAGCACTTGTAGAGATTTCTAGATTTAAGAATTTTTACTGATATGTAAACAGTGATTACAGATTTGTAATCTTATGATTTGACTATATATTTGGATGGATGATGTTTCATGTTGATTTATATATATTAGTTTAGATTTCTTGTTTCATTTAATTGTCAATGATTGTTGATAGTTAGATTGTTATTTGGTTTATGTGGTTGTAATTGCAATCCATTAAGAGTATGAGTATCATCCATTCATTTACAATCTAAGTGATTTTCAACAATGATTTAAGAGGTGTTAATTAACTTAGATCTAAGTGGATTTTGAATAATTAAATCATTAGATCCAAGTGATTGCTTGGGGTCTTCATGTAACTTAGAGAGAATTAACTCCCATATTAAGTTAAGAGCAATGATAGCTAAGTTTCCATTATCAAGAGTCCATCGCATCATATACCCTTTAATCTAAATCATATCTCTATTATTTGAAAACACCAAAAAGATTTATTTTTTGCATTTTCCTTTTTATTGCACATTAGTTTTAATTAACCAAAACCCCCTTTTTATACTCAGTTCAATATGTTTTTAATTGTCAATTTAGACTAGGACAATCAATAAATCACTCATCGAGAATAATGACAGGTTGCTCACTATACTACATTATTTTGGTGCAATCATCTTGTATCGAACCAGAAGGCACCATTGATCGAAAGCCAGTTTTTGTCGCCTTCCAGTTCGATTCAAGATTTGATTGCACCAAATAATGTAGTATAGAGTGCAACCTATCATTTTTCTCGAGAAGTTGTTTATTGATTAACCTAGTCTAAATTGGAAATTAAAAACATGTTAAACTGAGTATAAAAAAGGGGGTTTTGGTTTGTGAAAATAATGGTTCAAAAACAAAACAATATAAGAAATAAATCTTTTTGGTATTTTAGTTTAACAATGGAATGGTTGACTTAAATCAAAGATATGATGAGATAGGCCCTTGGTGATGGGAACTCGTCTGTCATTGCTCTCAAAAAGAAATATGGAAGTTCATAACTCTCTAAGTCTAGATAAAAACCCTAAGCAATCACTTAGGTCCAATGGTTTAATTAGTGAAAACTTGCTTTGATCAAAGTTAATTAACACCACTTAACACATTGTTGAAAATCACTTAGAGTGCAATTGAATGGAAGATGCAAATACTCCACTGATTGTAAATCAACAACCACAGAATCCAAGCACACACATGAACTATCAATAATCATTGACAATTAAATGAACACGATGGATTAATCACAACTGCAATGCATATATGTAATTGAGCATAAAAACAATATCCAATCCAATCCAATTACGTAGTCTAATCACACAATTACAAATATATAATCAATGGTTTACATGACAGTAGGAATTTCTAAATCTAGAAATAACCAGCCCAAGTTTAAACACAGATTTAGACTAAGAAAAACTCCCCTAATGAGCCCATGAACTCAAGCTTTGTTCTCCTTCACCAAGAGGCTAAGAATTTAGCCTCTCATTGCTTCAAAACCGCAGCTACCACCACAAGTATGTTCTGCCATGAGAAGGATGAAGATGGGGGTGGAAATATTGAGAAGGAGGTGATGGGAGTGGTTTAGATGGAGTGGATTTGTATAAAATGGTAGATAAATGGAAGATGAATGGATGGGGAAGTTGGGAGGTTGAGAGAGGGTGGCTGGAGGCTTTCCTCTGCAAATCTGCAAAGTGAGAGGTGTCTAGGTCATGGTGGTTACTCCCCTCATGTGTATATGGAGAAAAACCTAATTCAAAACGCATGGTTTTACTTATATGAGCTCAGATCGTGACCTGGAAGGTTAGAGCCTTTCAACTTTTTTGGAAATACCTCCAAGTCTCAATCTGATATTTGAAGTCTCAACCTGAGAACTTCATGTCACAACATCAAATCTTTAGTAAAGTGAATCTAGTATTTAAATTTTAAATTGACCTTTAAAATTTGAAACAAAATACAACAACTTCTATTTTCTTTTAAATTGAAATAGATATATTTTGAAAGTTAGAATTCTTTAGATATCTTGTTTTACTATTGATAAAATAATATAAAACAATGAAATAAAAAATTAAACTCCACGGTGGGCACAATTTTACTTTATTTGATAGAGGCAAAAATGATGTCTTACATAGCAGCCAAGGTGACATCATACATGTCAGCCATGATCTCCAAGAAGAGTTTGAACAAGCCCAAGATCCTTTTCATGACACCAAGGAGGACTTAATCATTATAACCCATGAAATGACATTGGGGTTTCAGATAGCTACAATTAAAGCCCATATTGTTATTATACATGATGAGGGGGTAAATGAGGCCTTAACCATGTTTATTCAGGCCCATATACATGACTTTGCAGCCTATGGGAGCATGAGCACGTGGGAGAGCATGAATGTCCATGAAATGGGTGTAACATAAGCATGAAAGACGCTTAAGATAATATACAAGGCCCATGTGCAGTCCAGATTGAAGTATTCACTTAAAATACCATGTGACAAGCATGTGCCTTGGAGGAGGAGCATAAGTGACATCCAAGAATACTCAAGAAGTATCTAGAAGACATCCTTATGCATTAATTTTAATGTAATTTCGTTTTTAAAAAGTTTCCTATTTTATTTGCCTTGAATAAGGCCACTTGGTCAAAGATTCTTCTAGAAGATCTTGTTTTTGTTTCATATTTTTAGGTAGCTGACTTTTGCTTCAAGTTTAAGTAGTTTCCTAATTTCTTTCGGTTTGAATGGTACCAATCATTCAAGTAATCATCATAAAGGCATCATTATAGAAATTAAGGCTTGGGTTTTTTATTCTAGAGTGTTCTATAGTAGCCTATATGTTACCAACGTTTTTGTACTTCATTGGGAGATTTAAATGAGTAAGAACTCTGTTCTTTTGAGAATTATATTCTCTAGTGTAAGTTTTGCTTACATCTTTGTATTTTTGTGAGAATACTTTGACAGTATCAAGGGAGTGATCAACCTTGTGGTGTCTTTATAGTTAGGGTTGTAAGAGACAGGTTCTCTTAAGGTCCTACCTATGATCATCGTCCTAATTTTCTTACTTGTTTCTAACCGATCCATTTTCGATCCTATATCATTATTATTAAGGCTTTCAAATTAGTTTGGTTTAGAAACATCATACAAAATGTTGAAAAGAAAAAGCATACAAAACACAAAATAATAACCTCCAATGAAGATGTGTACGACATATCATGATTTAAAATGGGAGTTGTTGTAGGGAAAGAGATGGACAAAATTATAGGAGAGATGAGAAGGAAAGAAAAATTCAACAACTGCACATAAAAGTGAGAAACATTTGAGGAAAAACAGTAAAAATGCCATGTGTCAAGCAGTGGACATGCTTTAGTCTCTCTTTTAAGATAGTTACTAGTACATTATTACCCATGCCACGCACGAGATGAATGGATAACTTTGTAACTATTAGTAAAAGTGAGAAACTACAATGTGATAGTTTTTTGAAAATCCAATCTTTATTTCATCACATTTGAAAATATAAAATATTTTTTTACGATAATATTAGCTATTTTATTTTGCAAGATACCTACCATTAGATTTGATATTTTCATGTTAAATATAGTTATGGTACAATATATAACTCACCATGCATGAAGACTGCATATAATAGATGTAAGCAAAGTGGATAACATAGGTGGATGTTACAAGACATATAAAGTTAAACAAACTACAGTATCATCTAAATTGGTCAGTTAATGTTGTATTAAAATATATAAAAGTTAAAAGGTTATCATTACTTGTATCTCCCACAAATCTAGTAGGGTTGCATATGTTATGATCAATTATGATCGAAATTAAATTTTTTTGAGTTGTGTCCATTAAAAAATAATTTTATTTAAGAATTTTGACAATTTTTTAAATTATAGATCCGCGCTTGAAAAGTTTGGGAATTACTTTAACCTAGTGAAAAAAAATGTATCCTCTTGTGATGCCTGCTTAGGATTGATATGATTTACACTTTATTCTTAATAAATTACATTATATTGATGTATTAAATTAAATTAATTATATATGAATGTATGGAAACATATTATATATAGCAAATATTTCTTATTTTAAGAATATTCAAAAAACATTATTACAAAATATTCAAACATTTTCAATTATAAGTATTTAGTTAAAAAGTTCAAAATCAATTGTTCGTCCTCTTATGATACTTGCTTGCGACCCGTGCGATTTTTTTATTTTTGTTTTGATATGAAATTAATTATGAATATATTCAAAACCTACCATATATAACAAATATTTATATTTTTTAGTTATGAATATGTGGTTAAAAATATTAAGAATTGTTTTTACTAAGTGTTAAAGAAAACATATGACTCCCATTGGTGCGAACCCAAAGGGAAAGATCCCAAGAATCCATAGTCAATCTGAAATATATGCACCTCAAGAATACTAAACAAATTTTGACGATCCACTTGAACCCTTGAACACAGAAGAACAAGGACCCTAAGTGTTGGAAGAGCTTACAAGGATGATCAAGCCTTGATAAGTTTTTTAGTTCAATTAAGAACCCTAGAGAGAATCCACTCTCAATTTGAAGTTGCAAGAATCAATTCTTTAACTCAAAAACATAATCTATAATCTGATTTCAAGAATGAGGAGTACAATGTATTTATAAAGATTACATTCTGAAATCATATCCTAAAAATGCAATTTAAAATCTAAGAAGATAAAATTCAAATTTAAAATTGATATTTATCCTAAAATCTAGGGATAAGGATATTCAAAAGAATATCTTCTATCCAATTCTATCTAATTCAAATTACAAATTTTCGCATAAAAGTAATAAACAAAAGATAATCAATAATTTAGGCCCAAAGTGTGATTATTTAGGCCCAAGTAAGTCTTCCTATGTATAGCCCATGGTCCAAGCCCTTTAATTTGAAGCCTCCAAGCCGAAAATATGATCTACAGGTCCATTTTCAGCCCAAATCAAATTAATGACGTCATTGGAGTCTTCCTTCTCATTTGTTGTTCCAAATACCATTTGCTTTGTTAAAACCTCTTGCACAAGCCTATTTAATGATTCCTTAATTCTTTTGGCTCTTGCTCTTGCAATTGATTCACTTGGAATTTCAAAAGGCTTATTGGACACATCACCCATAGTATGCTGCTTGCATTTTTTAAATAAAGTGCATTATTTATATCTTGACTTGCTTTATAAACTTAATAATGAACTTATTCAAAACATATAATATAGAGCAAATATTTCTTATTTTATTAAGGTTCTCAAATTTTTACCAAAGCATGTTCCCTTCTTGACACGTGGGGTGTGTGTAGGTTTTATTGCATGTAACTCCCTATTGTAACATCCTAAATGTAAATTAGGTGTTAATTATGATTAAGAGATAATCATTCTTGAATTAGAGCTTTTCCCGGTATAGTTAGAGTGTTGTTTTTTTTGTCATTTTAGGGACCTTTGTTGTGGCCATCTTGTTGCTTGGTCGCAGCGAATTGATGCTGATAGGGCTGGAATGCTTTCAGGTTCCCTTCATCATAGCCAACTCTCGGTTTTGCCATGGCAATCTTTCGTCCAGCAAGGAAGGTTGTTCTCGAGACACCTTCGCTGTGGCTAATTGATTGTTTTGCCACTATGAATTCACGTTCATTTTCAAGGTTTTCTGTCGGGTCCATTTCACCGCGGCCAACGTCCAATTTCAGATGAGTTTTCAAGTCTTAAGACATCTTCGCCTTGACGATCCATTGATTTCACTGCGGTGAACTTCTTCTGTCAGGCGATAGTGCGTTAAGTGATCATGTGCAAGTCACGTGGGGGTATTATAATACCTCCCACCCACGTTTTCCCTCCCACTTCTCCTTCTTTCTTTCCTTTTTCTCCTCCTCTCTTCTCCTCTCACGCCAACATCACTTGGAGCTCTCCTAGGGCATCCATTGGGGTTCATATAGGTAAACTTAATCTCTTCTTTTCGCCTTCCTTCCTTCATGAAAGTTGTTCTAATTATTTTTCTCTTCCTAATGGTAGTATTTTCGTTCTGAGCTGAGGATATTTTTGTATTAGGGTTTTAATGAAGTTTTGAGTTTTGGCAATGTAAGACCGTAGAAATGTAGATGGATGTTTATAAAGGATTTTAAGCAGTTTATATTTTTTATTTGGGTTTATTTTGATTTTATAATAAATTTTTCTTGGCTATAGACCCAAAATCTATTATTTTGCGACTTTGAAACCAATCTAGTTTCATTGAGCAAAATTGATTTCGGGTAACCAAAGTGTGAAAGGGATAAATAATTTGAATTATGACTTTATGTGGAGAGTTATTTGAGGACTCAAAGTTCAAATAAGGAGCGATATTTACTTAAAGTCATCTACTATTGTTTTGGGTTAGTATTTCATTAATATATAATTGAATGAATTGTGTAGATTGACTGTATTATGGTGATTTGAGCTTTGGGTTGTGGAATTGTTGTGGTAGTGTACTCTTGCTTTGGCGTGAGGTAACCACTTTCCATTTATCATTCATGCTTGGGACATATTTGTGAGTGATTTGGAATTTATTTTCATATAAATATGATTATTCGATAGACTTTGTATTAATAATATTGAAAATGCATTGCGAAAAATTGGAGTAAGAGAGTTAATGCTTTATAATAGCCATGTTTGCAAATGTCCCTTGAAAAATATTGTTGTGGCTATTGTGACTTTTGCATATGAAATTATTGGTTAGTGTTATGTTGAGCATTCATATGTATAAGCATCACTGTGTTGATGGCAAATTGTGGGAATTCCATGTATGAGCTCTTGAAATTGAGTATTGTGATATTGGGACTGGTGGATGTTGGTATTGATGGGGAATTACTGAAGAGGAAATAAGGGGGCGAATTCTTAGCATGCTTAAAGAGGAAACAAGGATGGAGGACTTCCAAATGTACACCGGATGATCCTAGGCCCCTTTGTGTTTTTAAGGGCCCATGACACCCCGTGAATGTTAGGGGAAAGAAGCCATGGTCTGAGCTTGTGCTCTGTGGACTTGGCCAGTCCACATTACTTGAACGATTAGCTTGGTGGGTAGCTACTAGTCACTTGGGTCAGCATTAGCTCATGGGTTCAGTCAGAGAAAATTAGGCTGGAGGAGTTACAAGGGAGACTCAGTGTTCAAGAAATGTGATCATGAGATATCCCAATGACTATTGTGATTATTGTAACATGCAACTGATAATAACGATATGTATTTATTTATGTACTTGTGAAAAGTGAATTGAGATTCTTGTTTGAACAGTTTGATAATTTGTCTTACAGACCACCTGATCGGACACGGTTTTGTCGCCTTCCGGTTTGATGCAAAAATGGTTACTCTTAAAGTAATATAGTATAGTGAGCAACCAATCGTTCTTCTCGAGGAGTAGTTTATTGGCTATCCTAGTCTAAATTGGGTATTAAAAACATTGTTAAACATTGAATTCGCAAAGTAAGGGGGATTTAGTCTAAAGCTACAGAATGAAATGCAAAACTTGTGGTAAAATATTTGTTTATATTTTCAAAGATTAAAAGGAAAATTTGAATTAAAAGGGAGTATAGTGAGTAGACTCTCAATGATGGAAACTTAACTATCCTTGCCTTGGTTTAGTTATGGGAGATTTATCCTTTAGAGTTCAATTTACAAACCCTAAGCTATCACTTAGGTCCAATGGTTCAATTAATGTAAATTTGCTTGAATCCAAGTCAGCCAACATTCCTTAAAGCATTGTTTAGTGCAACTTAGAATGTAGAAAGAGTAATTGATGCTCATGCCTTTGAAGAATTGCAATCATGAAAAGTGCATATTTCATCATGTTAATTCATATATTTTGGCATGGAAAGTAGAGATAAGTGGCCTAAAATATTGAGTTTTTGATGAGCATAATGTTGCATGAAGCATGAGGAGATTCTAGGAAATAATTACTTTATTTAGTGAACTTGCTGTTTTGGGACTTAACTGTATTTTCTGGAATTGTAGGGACTGAAAGGGGATAATTACAGGCCAAATTTATTGCAGAAAGGGACCCTGAGCTATGCTATGCGTTTTTACTAATGAGCTTAGGGTTTCTTTAGGTTAAAGGGGCAGAGAATATTGGTGGAGGCTGAAACGGAGAAGACCAAAAACGCACATTAAGGAGGAAAGGCTTAAAAACACATTTTTTATTTGTTGGTGGAGGACAAAAGGTTGAGGTTTACAGCTCATTCTTCATATGCAGCCCTAGCACCCATTCCACT
>QFDD01007663.1:0-12296 GCA_006871305.1 Vachellia collinsii | reverse complement strand
TTCACGTCTCGCTCCATACTACAGCAATTCGTCCCTTTTGCAAAGAAAGAGACCCCATCT
The DNA here is from genome assembly GCA_006871305.1 of Vachellia collinsii. Classification (NCBI taxonomy): domain Eukaryota; kingdom Viridiplantae; phylum Streptophyta; class Magnoliopsida; order Fabales; family Fabaceae; genus Vachellia; species Vachellia collinsii. Next base: position 12,236 of record QFDD01007663.1, on the reverse strand, counting down.
CGTTAGTTTTAGGCGAAATTGCATCTAATGACCCATAAGCTAACATATTTAAATAAAAATTTAGAAATTATAATATTTTCAAACCATTTTTATCAATTTATAATTATAATTTTAAATCATAGTAATAATTTTTAAGCATATTTATGAGAAATTACAATATAATTATTATCCAAACAAATAAAAATACTACAGTGCTAAGTTACAATAAATTATCATTGTTAATTTTACTATAAATATAAAACCTATAACAATTCATACCTCTTATAAATCATTTTAAAAAAAATAATATTTATTTGAGATTTTATGCCATATACAAGAAAAACATATAATTATGGCATTTAAAGTATCTATTAGGAAATGCTTTAAAGATCAATTTGATTAATGAATTTTACAATCCACAAATAAAAACCTTTTATTAAGACAAATAATACCATGTAGTGAAAAGTACCAAGTTATGCAGAAAGTGTGATTTCAATCCATAGGTACAAAATTGAAAAAAAAAAAACAAAAAAAAGGTATTATAAGTATTAACGGTTATTTTATTCAAATGTTATAATAAATAAATTATGTAAAATTTGATCATAGCTTGAATTTAACATGTACAAATAAGGGAAAAGGACATGTAAGACTCCTTAAAATGATGGGAACCCAGATTAATACTCTAGAACTTCGGATAAGTTTAAAAACACTTATTTGGAAATTTAGAATTTGGTGAATTGATTTTACTACTTACAAGAAAAATTCCTCAGCCCGTGAGTTGCAGGAAACTGAGTAACTGACGTCCCGGCTGACACTGAAGCGTAGGAAATTAGCAGGACCACCTAGTTGATGATTGATTTTTTTAAAAATATTAAGAGTGTATTTTCAAATTTTAAAATTATTTTTGTATAAATCCAGATAAAATATTTTTATAGGATTTCGTTCAATCATTTTTTTAAAGTTAATCTTAAACAAACTATTAAAAATGTAAAAAAATTATTTAATTATAATATATATTTTATAATATTTATGTATATTATTATTTCTTTTTTGAATAGAATTTTTTTTAAGTAAAATGAAGCTAGTGTATTTTTGTGTAAAATGAGCTTGTGTATTATTATTTGCCAGCCAATAATTGTTATCATCTATGTTGTTATCATTTTATTTATGTCAAGGATGGTTGTACTACACATTATTTTACATTAATTTACTAAAAATTTTAGTGGTCTAATGTTATATTTTTTCTCGAAAAATAATCATTGTTATTAACATTATTTACATAAATTCTTTAAAATAGTAAATACGAAGATGTTATATTCATCTTATTTTGCTCGCAGAGATTCTGATGCTCTGGGCTCGGGGCCATTCCTCCTGACTCAGTTTCCCAGAGATCACGACTCACCCATCACCACCTCTCTCTCTTCTCCGATCCTCCCACTGTCTCATCCATGGCTGCCGCCAAGGCCCTTCTTTCTCCGTCCTTCACACCCCACCGCGCAACCAGGGCTCTCGATCCCCTCTTTCTTCCTTCTCGCTCATCATCCCTGGTTTCTCTTCCCCACTCCCGTAAAGCTCTTTCCAGGAGAAGGCAAGAAACGCCTCTGTCTTTTTCTCTCGCTTGTTCCTTCTTGTGTTGTTTTGTTTCCTAGAATCCGAATGTGGGGTAAACAAAGTTGTGTCTTCGTTTGTGCAGGGCTTGGTCCTCTCGAGTTATTTTGTCTGGAATTAGTGCGATTATTTGAATTGTTATGGCCATTTTTGTTCCTTTTTCCTCCCTAAATTTTGGCGCATGCGAATGGAAACGAAATGTGATTTTCAATAGGAAATGGAATTGGATGAAAGTGCCCATGATCGTCTTTTTGTTCAGGTGGTTTTGATGGAAAATGATCAGAAGTGTGGTTTGTTTTTGTATATAAAGCAGAAGCACGTGCTTGTTTGGGAACGTAACGGAATGGTTAGATTGATTTTATTGTAGTTGGGTGAAATCAGAAGTTAATAGAATTTCTTTTGAAACTTTGAGTTTTCCTCATCTTCCCATCTACTTAAGGGAGCAGATCATTCCCTTTGTTTACTTCCCTTCCTTTCCGGACGGGTATAAAATGGATTCTGTCTTAATTTCCATTACATCAACTTACCCGAACCATCTCTGTAATTAAGCTGTACCTTCTTCACTTTGACTCTGTTTTCCTTTTGACTTTAATGATCCTTCATCGTACGAAATAAAAGGGAAAAAAAGGAAGAAGAGTTAACTAGTGACCATCACCATCACCATCACCATATTCGGTTTTTGGTCATAGAAACGCTGTATGGAGGAGTCAGCACATTAGTAGTATTTATATGCTTATTTTACCGTTATACTCTGTCACTCTTCTATTTTCTGTTTTCTAAGAATTTGCATGACAACTTTCTCTAGTTCTGCTATTCTCAGAATTATACAGCCTTCCGTCCACGCTCAGCCTCAATTTCTCTCAAATAACTCCACAATCGACAGGGCAAACTCGTAGAATGTAGGAAAGGCTTATAGCTCTAAAATAGCTATTTTACGTGAGTTATTATTGCATTTTGTAGTAGGAACATGTATTCAATGCAGATGTTCCATCTAAGTGGCTTTCTTTTTATATTTATGTTAAGGCTGTTCTGCACAGAATTCCTCTCCTCCGTCTGCAATTTAGCCCAGTTGCTCCAAATGAACGCTTTCATGGATGATATAGTATGTTACCTATTTAATTTGCTATAAACTGAAAAGTGAATGAAGTTGTTTACATAAGTTACAGCATAAACTACTTAGAAACCAAGATATACCAAAACTCAACTAATCAGCATGGTTGATTTGTGTTATGACTTTCTGACTTGTTTTTAGAACACTTCTTTTGATATTGTTTTCATGAGGGTGATGATTTCTGAAAGTGAGGTTGGCTATGACTGAAGCTTTAATTTTCTTTGATAGATTTATTGTGATTGATCTTTATATTATTTCACTCATACTATTAGTTTAAACGTTATGCAGGATTGTTGTTAATGTATCTGCATATGATTTGAACGCAGTTGGTTCTGCTTCATTGGTAGGTGATGTGTTTCTTTCCATCTCTTCAATTGTGATAATATTTGTAATTATCAAGATGCAAGAGTAGCAAGCTTATTTTCTTGATACTGTAGTTTAGAATGTTTGCTAATTTAAACATGGAACACTTAATTGGCTAAATTTTTCTTGGATGGTTGATGGAACAGGGCTGATTAATTCATGCATGTGGATTATATGTCATAGTGCAATAAAATAAAGCTGGGGCTACTGCATCTTAACTTTTGTGTTTTACTTGTTAATCTTTTATGACCTTTCCCTCATGTATGCATGCAAGAACCCTGTGGCTGTTGAACCTATTGACATGTTTTTGTTGAAAATACGATATTCTGATCTTCTATTTCTTACTGTCATGTGTACCCTGTGTTTTATGGCGTTGTTATCTCACAAAACTTGGCTATGGTATGCTTTTATGCAAGCATATAGCTGAACATGCGATTGACAAATTCTTATTGCAGAAGTCTGTTGAAAATCTTGATGATGTTCCTATGCCAATAGTTCTGATAGATCAAGATTCAGATTCCGATGCAACTATTGTTCAGATTAGCTTTGGTGATCGCCTTGGAGCTCTTATTGACACGGTAATGTGGCTATTAATAACTTAGTGTGCCTAGTCTTCTGAATTCCTGCAATGTAGTAGGATCACTTAATTAATGCATTCTTGATGTGATATCTTTGAGGCGTGATCATGTTACCTAAGAGCTATCTTGAAGTATTAGTTAGCTACACACACACAATGCACGCACATACACTTGTGTGTGTGGGTATAGAAGGAATTAATGCACTTGATTCTATCATATATTATGTCTATTGGTAAGATTTTTTCCTTGTGCTCTCATGCTTGCGGCATGCACACATAATGCTCTCCTTCTACTCGTTGTCCATCTTCTTTCACTTTGTTTTCTCCTTTCCTAATTAGCGTAGGACAAAAGGAAAAATTGAATGATCATGATGGTAGGAAGGTTGACATTAAATTATTAATTTATGATTTTGATGAAAAAACACTTGTTCTTTTACTAAGCATTGTTCCTATTAAGTTGCCTAAGTGTTCTATTATACATGCATGTAGATATGAGCTTATTTCTCTTCCTATGCCATCAGTAATTATTAATAAATTATAATTCATAATTGACTCATGGTCATGTCAAGGCAGATGAAAGCATTAAACGAGTTGGGATTGGCTGTCTCAAAGGGAACCGTTTCCACTGAAGGATCTGTTAAGCAAACAAAATTCTTTATCACTCAATTGTGAGTGTTGGTCTTCTCCTTTATTGATTATTGTCTCTTGGATGGTATTTTTAGAGCAAGTGAAAACATGAAACATGAAAAGAAAAGGTTTCTGGTTGAGTGGAGTTGTGGAATTGTTTTATATGAATGCTTTTAACACGGAAAAGTTGAATATATCTGGTTTTTATATATTGGGTTTGACTATTTTATTATGCAGAGACACTGGACGCAAAGTTGAAGATCCTGATATGCTCGAGAGTATTCGCCTTACCATTATTGGCAATTTGTTGAAGTATCATCCTGTGAGTATACTTGATAGATGTTTATTTCTAGTTTTTTTTTTTTTTTTAAAATCTGTTGTACGCATGAGTTTTTCTCATTATTTAAAATTTTGAAATGCTTTTCCCTTGTAAGACTCTATACTTTTTTATAGGAGTGCAGCGCACATTTAGCTATGGGTGAGGTGTTTGGAATTAAACCTCCAGAGAAGAAGGTGATCAGTATCTTTCCTGTTTAGCCTTCCTTCATGATTGATTTTGGAGAGATTGCTGCTTTGGAACTGGAGACTTAAGATTCTTTTTTTCCTATACCATTGGAGAGCAAATGTTTGATAAATTTTTTTGCTTTAGATAGACAGTGGTTCAGAGCTTATTACAAAAACTTTTTTATGTCATAATTGGTTCATTTGTGAATTTCTGCCAGCATTTCTTACTAAAAACAACATCTGTTTGTTGTTTTATGTAGCTTGATGTTGATATTGCAACCCATATACATGTCAAGGACGATGGACCTAAGAGGAGGTGTGTGGCTTATGATTTTACACCGTTACCTCTTACCATTCAGTTTGGCACTTTCTGTTTTTAAGTGTTTTGGGTGCTGAAAACTAGAAATCTATTTTGCAATGATAAACCCATCCGAAAGGCCAATAGTTGAAGAAATGAAGTGGAGCAGAAAGGAGGTGGACTTGTGGAGAATGAACCAACAAATGTTCTGTCTTTTTCATTTGTTTAGCTTTAATTAGGCTACTCTGCGATCGATTGCTTTACTGCCGTTCTCTAGTGTTAGTGACTTTTTTCTACTTGTACTGAGAACTCTATCTCTTGTGGCTCCTTTGTTTTATAGAACAGAGGGGAATGTAATGTAAAAGGAATTGCAAAAGCTAATCTCGAGAGCACAAAATGATCATTGTATCCCTATTTTTAAAAAGGAAAAGAAAAAAAGAGGATTAAGGTTGACACATAATAATTACAAGGGTAGAATAGATATTGCCAAGATATGAAGGATAGGGAATCCCTTCCCTCCCTGTCTAGTAAACTGGGGGCATTAATGCGTGTCATAGAATTTCTCTGATCTCTCTCTTAATAATATTTGAGAGTGCTATCATAATAGTGCTTGATATAATTTAATGCATTTTGTATTTAATTTTACCAGCTTACTATACATAGAGACAGCAGACAGAGCGGGATTGCTAGGTGAAATTATCAGTGTCATTGCAGATATAAACATTGATGTTGAATCGGCAGAGATTGATACAGAAGTATTACTTCACCCTGTCTTCCTTGTCTCTCTCCTTTTATTCTGAGATATGCAACTTCACCTTTCATCTTTTTCAGGGTTTGGTTGCTAAGGATAAGTTTCATGTCAGCTATGGAGGGGCAGCATTAAACAACTCAATGTCTCAGGTACTTAGGAATAAAGGCATGATTTCTTTCATTAAACAATTCAATGCCTCAGGTACTTCTAGGAAATGATCTTCGTGCCTCTATCAAAAAAAAAAGAAAAAGAAATAAAGGCATGATTTCTTTCTTTTCTCTCTACCAAATGGGGCATTATGTGGGGTAATAGGGGAATTTTAATCTTTTAGGAAGTTGAAAACCTATTTACCTGTTGTATGTATCCTAAATAAAATGTAAATACTAATTCTTTTCATATAACTAATACTCAAGCTTTCTTTGAATAGAAATTCGATTTCAAGTAATTAAAAATCAAGACTGTTCACTTATCAAACATCACCACTCTTGTTATGGAACCAGAATAGCTCTCATATTTGGAATCCAAAATCTCTTGTGCTTGGATATGCAGGTTTTAGTCAACTGTCTGCGTTACTACCTGCGGAGGCCAGAGACAGATATTGATAGCTACTGAGGATAAATGGGTGAGCCATTTTTATAATATAAATGTGTAAAATAGCAATAATAAGTCAATGCAAACGGTTCTTGTACTCGATCGTTAATGAGCTCAAGATCCATACATGTCTTTCTGCTATCTGGATTCTATGGAACAAAAACTTCCATTGATCTTCCTTGAAGATGGACTTGTAAGTGGAAATCTAAATATCCTGAGTTGTGCCTCATGGCACTCCCCTGATTTGTAATATCAATTTATTCTAATTGAAAACCGTTTGATATATTATTATCTTGATCCTTCTATTTTGAACATCCAATGATGCCCAGAATAGGAGTATTCGGTGACTGAATATATATTCTTATGTGATGACATCGTTTTGAGTGGTATCTACTACTTGATTTTTTTTTTTTTCTAAATATAAGAGCTAAACAAATGTTCAATTTGTTTCTGAATATAAGACTCAAATTCACTTTGTCTATCAAATTTATAATGTTTTCCCCAAAATATGATTGTTAAGGAAAGGCAATACCCATTTGTTTTAAATAACCGATTTAACTAACTTCTTTAATATAGTCTTAGTTGTCTAACTTTTATATCAATGATGATGGCCATGTCTTTTATGAATTGTTGCTTGGAAAAAAATGACATTCTAAAGATTATTTTAAAGAAGTAAAATCAACTGAATTATGTAGCCATTAATGATCAACCTGGTGTTTATTTTGGTGAAATAAGTCTAGTTAAATGTTATAATATATGAAAACTTTTTTCTTTTGTTGAGGTTATTAAAAAAATTATTTAGTTAGATTTGTTTGAGCAAGAAGTTAATATTACATACATTAACAATCGACCTGGTCTTTATTCAACTCATACTTTGAGCTCTATGCGTATAACATAGATACATATTGAATTTTTAAAATTATATGAGCTCTTCCTTTCCTTTTCTTTAAAATTTACATACATCTCCTTTAAAGAGCATGTTTGGGAACAGTTTTTGGATAATAGATTATGTTTCGAATTGCGTAAAATAACTTTTGAGAGTAGAATAAATTTTAGGAGAAAATTGACTGTGAAAAAAGTATGTTTGGATAGTTGTTGTTATAATTGCTTTTATGATCTGAAATGACCAAAAAGGGTATAAAATAATATATTAAATTACTTTTTTAAATTTTAGCACTAAGTTGATATTGATTTTTTCCCCTAGTTTACCATTGATGTATATGTAAGCTCAAAATATAATTTTTTAATAAAACTTAAAGAAATTACGGGTCACTGCAAATTTTTAATAAAATTTTTTAATTTTTTTCCTAGCCAAAGGGGGAGGGTTTTTTGGGTCACTGCACATGTGAGTGGTGTGAGCGTTTGACCTTTGCGTGATGGTGGTAGCTGGAGATTCCTTCGCGTGATGCTTAACAGCTGCTCCAGTCAGCTTTAACATGAAACAATGGTTTTGAATTCAAAACCATGATTTCAATTGCAGGCTTTTCCGGGTTTGGCTCATGTTTGACAAGTTGCTGATGCAAACCATGATATGGCTGGAAAAAAGTCCTTCTGGTGCTCTACCAAACGTGCTCAAAATCAAAGAGTGCAATAGTCCAAGGGAATTCTTCAAAGAAAAAAAAAAGGATTATAGGAATGTGTGACTTGAAATATTGATTGGGTGGTTCAGATATATTACTTTATTTTATCCGTTTGAATTCGCAACGAAATTGTTAATAGCTACCATTGAAACAAGTAAATACCATCAATGTCCCATAGAGCTAATAGCCGTTTGGATTAAAGAATCGATGGCAATAGGAAAGAATGTAAAGGAAAATTTTTTGAACGGAATGTTTGGTATGCACCGGAATAGAGAATAATTTAATAGAAAAATTTATATTTGGTTGTGTTAAAATAATACTAAGATAAGTAGAAAAAATGATTAAAATGATCATATTGACTTTTATAACAAAATATGTAAAATTGTATTTTAAAATATTATATATTTAAATAGGATGTTGTTTGCCTTTATTACATTCTCCGATAAGTGACTTTGACTAGAAGTAAGTGGTGGGTACCTTATGGGTAAGAGAACACTTTGAAGTAACCAGTTTTGTAACCATGAAGTTTCAAAGCTTTAACTATAAGAAGTTTATGAGTACGTAATGGTTAGGAGACAATTTTTAAATAGTGAGGTTTGGAGCAACAAGGTACTCAAAGCTGTAATTAGAAGCAGTTAATAGGTATGTCATAATTAATAGAATTCTGTAATAATGAGAAATAACATTAACAGCACAAATAATCATTTCTCAAGATCTTTGGAGGAATTCGGGACTTAAGAGGAAGGTTGGATTGCTGGAGGCACAGAGATAGGTGAAGGAGCAAGAGATGACTTCAAATATTGAACTTGCTCTTCTAGTGAATTCATACGGTGTTTAAAGATTAACAGTAAATATTTTGACATGTTTAAACTTATGAGTGGCTCATGGTCATGTTAGTTTTACCAACATTCGTTGCATAGCTATTAAGTAACTATTACTTGCATATGGTCAAACTCACTGACTTCATACTAAAGTTCAAATGTTTAATCAGATGGGTCTTGTAGGTACTTAATGGTTACATGAGATTTAAATATTTTTCTCTGTTAATCACACATACCTATCTGGTCAAAACTACTTATTTTATACAAACTGTTAACATCTTTAACCACATGCATCTCATAGATAAATCATGGTTATACGATATTTAAATGTTTTTTTTATCTTAACCATGATCAACATATAACTTACATCTAATCAAAGCATTTTACTTCTAAAAACTTTCAGGGAGAAGGTCCACAATAAGAAGTAGCAAAACATTGAGCACTTCACACTCAAAGGGAAGATCAACAAAATAAACCCTTCATGGAGAAGTTCAGCAAAAAAATTGAATGGACTCAAGGAACCCATCTTGATCCATGTTGTAGATGGGAATCACAACACTTCCTCTATTCCTATTTTCTTTAGTAGAGCAATTCAGGTTCACTGCTACACCTTATTTGCTTTCTGAATGCACATTGTGGTTGTCTCTTTCAGCTTGGTTAAGTTGATCTTTTACATTTTCTTACGATTGACTGAAATTGGTTACCACCATTTTCTGTGGAAAGGTAGATTCTAACGTTTAAATAAAAATGGTTCTCTTTCAGAAATAATTTTTCATGTCAAAATGCTTGTTAAATAGCCTCCGCCATAGGAAAATTGGGGTTTTCCATTTTCATAGGCCAATTTTCTTTGATAAACGGGCCTAACTATATTCGCCGGATTATTGTTGGCCAGCAGCAAATAAAATGTTGGTTTAGAAGAAAAATGGCAAAAAAAGAGAACTAAATGACAAAAATAAAGTGTATACGGATGACTTCGTTACACCAATTTTAGCATTATGATCTGATCATTCACGTACGCCGCAATCCAAATCCAAAAGCAAGATTAAGAGCTGACAAGATGATGGAGAGCAAGCTATGGAGGCTCCAAGTAGAAGGACGAATGTTTATGAGAAGCTGAGAAGATGCAAGCTTCAGATGGATGAACCTCGACGAGTGTTGCAGAACAATGTAGGAGACACGTCGCAATTACTGAAGAACGAAGGCGTGAACAGCTCGCCGCCGCCTCCGACGACGACGACGACGACGACGACGACGAAGGGCCCAATAAGATTGACGAGAATGATCCCTGCGATGCGAAAGGCCGTCAAAGTTGAGAGAAAGCAACCATCTCAGAGTTCTGATGCTACTATAATGGATGATGTGGATGAAGATGGGGACTGTGAACTTGAATTTCATGATCTGTTTCGTGGTATGGGAGAGAGAAGCGACCAGAATTCGAATTCAGATCAAGTTGGTGATAATCTATGCCTTTTCTTCATCAAAAGAATCCAAGCATTGTATGGACGGGAGAAATAACCATTGATGTTTATAAATTTATAAAATTAATTAATTATTGATTATTGATTTGTATATCTCTGAGTCTTTCTAATTATAATCTTTACATTATGGAGCACATTATTTACAAATTAGTGATTAATAATATTATTGATTTTTTGATCTTGATCCTTATAATTTTATATGTGTATTTTCATTTTTATAGTTTCCTTATTTCAAAAAATTAATCTTTATAGTTTTATAAGGATTTGATTTGATTTTAATTATGTTAAATAGATCTTTGTTTATATGCAAAATACAAGAACCAAACTCATAAAAAGTATATAAAGACCAAAATTAAAATTTGCTCCAAGGATTATAATCAACATTTGTTATAGCTATAAATAAAATCCCCCCCCCCCAACTTTCCCTTCTTAAAAAAGCTTGGGGAAATCTCCATTTGGCAATTTTATTGTTGTTGTTGGAAGGACTTATTTCTAAGTGATTGCAACTCTTCTTTATGAAAATCATTTGCATATAATTGAATATGTTGGATATATACAATTAAATAAGAGTTGTATGTACTAAAATGATCGATGAATCAATTTTAAAAGTAAAATAATAGAGTATGAATTTAAATATTAAAAATTAAATTTTACTGTTGAAAATTATCCTTTTGCTTTCAAAATCAATTCTATCAATTAAAATCGGTTTTTTTTTATCTTCTATCATGTACTTAAGTTGTCTTTTTTTCAACTTATATTTTAACAGATTTTAATTCTAATTATTATATTTTTAATGAGTTTTTGATTTTGATTATACTTATTAAAAAATTATAAAAACTCTGACTAGGCCTTTATAAAAATATAGTACTGATGTTTTAGGCTAAAGAAAACACAGAAAAAAAAAGATCATAATTTAAAAATACGGGAACAAAGTCAAGATTCCATAAAAGTTAACGCCAGTGCACTACAATATTTGAAGGGGAAAATTAACTGTAAAGCGAAAGAGAGGCGATATAAAAAAAGAAAATAAAAGAAAGAAAGAAAGAGAAAGGGAAGTCTCCAACCTGGAAGTTAGTGAGAGGCCAACGTCGTCCATCCTCCTCTCCCTCTCGCCCACACACGCATTCACATACAGCTTTGGTTCTTTGATCTTGAGTATCAGGCCCTGCAATTACTGATTGTAGTTGGTCAACTATCTGCAAACTTTTTATCTCTTTAAGCGTGTCTATCTTCTCAGTTTTTCATTTCTTTTTGTTGGGAGCCGTTTTCGTCCCTTGAAGCTTGTGAATCTGATAAATTTCTGACTCTTCTGTTTTCCTCATTCTTGTTGTTTTGAAATTCTCAAGAAAATGGGTGTGGGCATCTCTGTTCTTATAGGGTTGAAAGCTACTGTACTATTTCTTAGTTTTGTATACCTCAGAAGCCTAGGTTTCATGTTGTTAACCATTCCTTTCCTCTATGCCTCTTTGGTATCATTTTTGCTATCGATTGCTTCTCACCCATCAATCAATCTTCCAATGCTTTTGGGGAAGAGCACAGACGGGAGCTTCCCCATTTGGGCGTTGATCATGTTCAGCCCATATTTGTACTTTGTTCGACTTTTCTCAACTTTGAGGAGAATGAGAAGTCGGGAGGCACCTTACAGTGAAATTTCTGAGGGACTTTATGTTGGTGGGTGGCCATCTTCACGTGAGAAATTGCCACCAGGAGATCCAGCCGTTATTGATTGCACCTGTGAACTGCCTAGAAAGTCAGAATTCTCCGGTTTGGCATATATGTGCATTCCAACTTGGGACACCAGGTCTCCTCAACCTGCTGAGATAGAAACCGCTGTTAAGTGGGCTATTCGTAAGAGAGAGCTCAAAAGGCCCATTTTCATCCACTGTGCATATGGTAAGCTGTTGAAGTTTAATAGCAAAGCATCTTGGACTGCTCGCATTGGTCTTTC
>QFDD01007662.1:0-13241 GCA_006871305.1 Vachellia collinsii | reverse complement strand
ACTTGTTTTGTGCCAATCTTTGTTACTTTAAGAAATTAAAATTGATGTTATCATTTTTAAATGTTTTCTCAACATTTGAAATTTTGATATAAGCATTTTAATTAATGAAACTAAGGATGTTAGAGTTAGAGGATTAGAAAAACATTTTGTAAAACTAAAGAACCAAAATGAAATCTTACATGAAATTAAAGAATAAAAAAGTGCATTTTGGCCCCTTAATTAATGCGTTGATTGCATGTTTCACTGTGAAATAAAATTAGAAAATTTGATTGATTATAGTAATGTTCTGAAATTCAACTGTCGGTGTTTCCGTTTGCATCGTTTGCAAAATTCACTTGTTTGCTTCTGTATTCTTTGCACTGTACGTAGCAGTGCTGGGATCATGTTTTGATTTTATTCCTAATCGGGAAAAAAATATTCAATCAAATCCGATTGTTGCTTTTATGGAGAAAATTTTTATCGCTGAATGTGGAAAACTCATTTAAATCAACGTTTTTAGGGGGAAAAATTATCACTGTTGTAATATCTGTGAATCGATTACATCTATATATTGGCGAGAAAACTAAGATGCTAAATTAGCACCCCAAAAAAAATTAAGATGCTAAAATTGATGGGTTGAGATGCAATGCTACGCATGAAATATTTCATACTAGCTTGAATGAAAAAGCACATGAGAAGTTTTCAAGAAAATGGCGCAAAAATGTTAAGAGTGTTAAGTAAACTAATGTTGATTGTTTAGCAAACAATCTCCGAGGCATTAGTCGACACAATGGCTGCACAACTCTCTCATTCTCTTTGGTTTCTTCATCGTCAATAAATATTATCAGAGGATTTGAATGCATTGATTTTCGTTACGAAGGGCGAGTCATCCTCAATACCCTCTCTCTCCTTTCTGTACATGACTAATTTGTAACAACAGCACCAACGATGAAGAAACCAAAGAAATGGATAAGGCGGATAAGGCAGGGAATACACCAGCAATGAGGAGGTATATATAGCCGTTGTGTTGTGGTAGAAATTGGCTGATGTAAGAGTCGTGATATTCTTGCACCATTTTGAACACTTTATCTATATTTTTACGTCATTTTAAAAACTTTATGGAATACCTTATTGATATATTTATAGCATTACCCTCTTCACCAGATCCTCCAATTAAGCTACATTAGAGTCTGTGCTATCATCTTAGTCAAATAATTGGTCAACATTGCATTTTTGCAACCTTTTGAAAAATTCAGATGAATTTTCACAACTGGGAAAATTTTATGGTGACATTCAGAAACCGCTATGGTTCAAATGATTAATTGATCTGCGCGTTTCAAATGATTTTTAATTAGCTCCCTGTCGTATTTTTCCTTATTGTGAGGTCTTTTTAATTTTATATAATTTTTAATTAGCCTTAGTTTTTTCCTTTATTCTATGAATATTAATACACTACAAATAATAAATTATTTTAATAATCTTCATTCAAAAAAATAAATAAATTATTTTAATAATCTTGTGCTAATATTATTTTACATTTTTTATTTAAACATATATTATTTATTTTCAAATTCTAATTTTTATAATTATAAAATTTGAATAATAGTAATAAAATTTTCCAAAAGTGGAATATAATTATACCGACTTTATATTTAATAATAATTAATTATTAATTACAAAATGCTTATATTAATGATTTTGCCAAATTATATAACTATTAATTTAAAATTGAAATTAATCTTAAAGAATAAAATTAATAAAGGAAATTGAAAAACTTACAGAGCACCTAATTAAAAATTAGATGAAATTATAAGGATATGATAAAAAGAAATAAATAGAGGGACCTAATTGAAAACATGTGAATGTAAAAGGACCTCTTTAAAAAAAAACTACAAGTACCTGAATAAAAATTAAGTGAAATTAGAAGGATTGATTCATTAATATTTCCAATCTTTAATTGAAGCCTATAAACTAAAATTTACATTACTATCATGAAATTACTGTTCATTTAGTATTTTCAATTATGTATTTCAACTTTGAAAACTCATAACTAATTATAGAAAAATCGTTGAGGATGATCAAAAATTATTTTGAAAGCTTTTGAATCCTTTACGTGAGAAAAAAATATATCATTTTGACATGACTATACTTATATTGATATAGTTTATTCAAAACTCATGTTATAGATCTCTAATTGATTTGATTTAGGGTTGTTAGGAAAGTTATATGCCTCTATATGTGTCTACTTTACACTAGTACACCTTGCATAATTACCAAACAATTCATTTTATCTTATATGCCTAAGGGGTTGATAATAACAAATTAAAATGAGACAGCTTGCTTCAAAGACTACTACAAAATCTCAATTGAGATCTTTAACAACGTTACCGCGAAATATATTTGGAACTTTTTTTCTCTTTCTTTCTGTCTTTTGCCTTTTCTTCTTTGTCTTTATTTTTGTAAGAAAATTTTGATAACTAGTCTTCTATCAAATGAGCGATATTAATATTCATATATACAATGATGTTCCTATACAATATTTTAAAACTAAATGCCCTGTTTAGTTGATGTATCAATAGGTAACGTGAATGCACTGGGTTGTGGTTTTTTTTTTTTTTTTGGGTATAATGGATGTGTTTTCACATGTACTCATCAAATTTACATGTTAAAGCATGATGATAATTATTGAATCTCGTAAGTTTCCTTAAATCCAAAATTAGTTTGCGAGATGTTACATCAATTGTAAAGGTGTAGGGGAAGACAAAAAAAAACAAAAACAAAAAATGAATAAAGTGCTCTTATTATGTCTTCTCCTTCCTCTGTTGTAATCCTATGTGCCCACAAGTCAAGCAACATATAATTGAAAAGAAATATATATTTAACAAATAAAGTGATTGATGATTCGTCGGAGACTAGCTAATACAAGCAAGCTTATATGTTCCATTCCATCACGGAACATATTATATTGATGGGATCATTTCTAGGCATAGCTTTTGTGGAGTTCCAAGAAGCAAGGAACGGGTGGGTGGTAAGTGCATTTCGCTTTTACTTTCATATATGTGTTTATATTTTTAATGTAATAACAGTTGCAGTTTTTTGTTGATATTGTAATAATGATATTTTATCAATAATGACGATTCGGTTTTATAGTATGGGACTTTAACACGATATGAAAAGAAAAACCAGCTGAATGTGTATGTAGTTAGTATTAGCTTTATATATCATATGGGGCCTGATCTTATTTTAATATGTATTTTTTTTAAGTGCATATATCTTTCTATTGAAAACGATTTTATTTAAAACAAAATTGTGCATTAAAAATACTTATTTTCTAATGGAGATTTAAACTTTGGTTTGTCCGTGATTAGTTCCTTTTGCTAGATTTAATTCCAATTGGTTTGCTTGAATATGTATTAATTAGTTGGGTATATTTAAAACTGTTGGATATATGGTTCATTATCAACACAACCTTATTATTATTATTATTAGAATTATGGAATGTTTGAATGCTTTATAGGAATAATTGCTTATTACTTGCCATTGTATAGTTGTAACAACGTAACATGAGTATGGTTATGTTTTCTTGTATAAAAAAAAAAAAGTATGGTTATGTTTTCTAACAAAGAAAGCTTTTGAGATGGAAAGCCAAATGGAATAAGGAATATGGAACGAAATGAGTTTTATTTGGTTCAGATGAAATAAACAATTATCGTTAATTTAATCTAAAGTGAGATCTTTAACAGCGTTACCGTGGGATATATTTGGAACTTTAATTTTCACTTCTTTCTTTCTGTCTTTTCTTCTTTCTTTTCATTTCATTAGAAAAAGTTGGTCACTAGTCTTCTATCAAATGATCGATATTAATATCCATATATACTATAAAATCTATAATTAAGTTACATCGTTTTAAGCAATGACAAATGATCGTGTTGTTCGTTTGATATCAATGGTTGCGTTTTTACATGTACTCCTCAAATTTACATTTTTTAGCGTGATGATAATTATTAAATCTTGTAATTTTCCTTAAATCCAAAATTAGTTTGAGAGATGTTACATCAATGTAATCCTTGTAGGGGAAGGCAAAAAAAAAAAAGGGAAAAAAAACAAATAAACAAAGTGCTCTTATTATCTTTTCTCCTTCTATCTGATGCCGCCAAGTCAAGCAACATATATATAATTGAAAAGCAACATATATTTAACAAATACAGTGACAGATGATTCGTTGGAAACTAACACAAGAAAGCTATAAGCCTTGTTTGTATTAACGTTGAAAAATCACGTCTATGCAAGTTGAGACAAGAATCTTTTGATATACTTACCTCATACACCGTAGGACTGGCCCGGCCTTTTGCCCATCTCTATTAGTAAAGCGATTGCTTATAGATGAAGCAAAGGATATAAAGTTTTAAGAATATTACTATTAATACACTAATAAAGATTGATCCAGTTGATAAGGAGTTGGCTCATAAGTTCAAATTCCTTTGCTGATATAAGGATCTTATTGGTGAGCGATTTGTAAATTTTGTAAATATTTTTGTACTCACTATTCGAGCTCGGAACCATGCCCTGGCCTTAGTGAACCTCCGAGGACCCACCTCACCAAGAATTTTACAGTTAACACAGAATTTTCCGCATATTAGTTTGGGCCCATTATCGAGTTCTTATTTAATTGTTCCAGAAAGAAAAGGGATTGAGATGATTTGTTAGACAATAACTCAAGCAAAGCACATATTCCATTTCTGCAATATATTTATATAGGTGTTGCTGGTTAGATGGAGTCAATTGTATACATAGTTTTTGTAAGGACTGATCAGTGAAGCAGATCAAAGGTCGAGTTGGTGAATGCATCTGATTCTTATTTACATTTTAATTAATGCAATATATATAAGCATTTTTATGGCGTGTGTGTGTGTGTGTGTGTGTGTGTGTGTGTATGTAGTGATATTTGTGGGATTCATTTGTTCCAACTTATGTTTCATGGTTGCAAATTTGTAATGTAGGGATTGATCAATTTACCATCCATAGCCAGTAGCCAAAATGCCTATATTCGTTCCAGTACCGCAGACGATGAGAGGGAGGTTGTCAGGTCAGATCATTCTATACAAAACCTTTTTAATTAAAAAAAAAAATTGGTCACAAAACTCCATCTTGATGTTATTGAACCTTTCAGTTGTCAGCTGTGAATATCCATGATATACAAATAATTAACTAATCATAATATAGGTTTAGTGTTGAAGCTGAGTCATGTCAAGAATTTTGGACAAGTTAGAAAAACTTTCTTCTTCTTTTTACTTTTATTTATTTATTTATTTTGTTTTTCATGGGAAATGTGTAAATATGTATATAAAGATTGATGGCTGCTTAGCTCAACCATAATTCTTTTAAGCTATGGTTCATAAAAAACACTACTTTTTAAACTTGAACAAACAAACCCTACACTTGTAAAAGTAATTAAAATATGGAAAAAACGGATTTCTGATTATTATGAGTAGATTCTGAAAAAAAGCACACATAATTGTTGAAAAAAAATATAAACAACAACACCGACATATCATAACATAACATTTAAAAATAACTGAATAATAATTTTAAGTAACTGTACCAAAATGCAAAATAATTTATGCTTTTTATAAAATCTTTATTTAGTATATCATTTTCATGAAATCTCTAAACCATATAAAAACCGCTTTTTGTTAAAAAAATTTAAGCAAAACGTAATATGATTTTGATTATATAATTAATAGAACAATCACTTCATTTCACTGCTTTTTGGGGGGTGGGGGGCGGCAGGGGAGACTAAGATATGATCTTGATTATATAATTGATATAACTGAATATTGCAGAGGAACGAGCAAGAGAGGCGTTGCTAAAAGAGATAGAGGCGGTAAGGCCGGACGGCTTTCTAACAAAGGAAGAACTACGGGCACAAATGAGAGAACTAGGACTGAGGTATCCAGGACTATTACGGCCATGGAGAGCCTCGGTAGCAGAAGGTGATGCATTGCTTGAGGATTTATTAATGGGCTACAGACAGGCAATTAGGCCTGAGGAAGAAAGACGAGCGGCCGTGGCGACTAGGGCCAAGGAAGAAGGATGGGCAACGGCAACTACAGCTAAGAAAGAAGGACGCCCGGTTGAGGGGGAGAATGCAGAGGAGGATAGATTGCATGCTGCTAGGGCCCAGGAAGAAGGACCAGCAGCTATAGCTAAGCCAAAGGAAGAAGGACGCCCGGTTGAGGGGGAGATTGCTGAGAAGGATACATCAGATGCGGCAAGGATCGAGGAAGATGGACGGCCAGGGGCGGCTAGGGCCGAGGAAGAAGGACGGTCAACGGCAACGGCTGAGGAAGAAGGACGCCCGGTTGAGGGGGGGATTGCAGACGATGATAGATTGCATGCTGCTAGGGCCCAGGAAGAAGGGCCAGCAACAGTAGCTAAGCCAAAGGAAGAAGGATGCCTAGTTGAGGGGGAGATTGTAGAGAAGTATACATCAGATGCGGCGAGGACCGAGGAAGATGGACGAGCAACGGCAACTACAGCTGAGGAAGAAGGACGCCCGGTTGAGGTGGAGATTGCAGAGGAGGATGCATTGTATGCGGCTAGGGCCCAGGAAGAAGCACCAGCAGCGGTAGCTAAACCAAAGGAAGAAGGATGTCTAGTTGAAGGGGAGATTGCAGGTAAGGATACATCAGATGCGGCAAGGACCGAGGAAGATGGATGGCCAGGGGCGGCTAGGGCGGAGGAAGAAGGACGAGCAATGGCAACTACGGCTGAGGAAGAAAGTCGCCCGATTGAGGGGGATATTGTAGAGGAGGATGCCTTGTACAAGGCTATATGCGATAATGATTGGGAAAGTGCAAAACCAATGATAGAGAAACAATTATTATCAGAAATTACAGCTTCAGGCAAAACACCATTTCATGTGGCTGCCTTGTTTGGACATGTGAACATAATGAAGGAGTTGCTGGAAATGTTAAAGCATCCGAAATTCCTTGAAAGTGCTGTTGATGATTTTGGGAATACGCCACTCTTAATTGCCACAGTCACTGGAAGCATTCAAGTTGCCGAATGCCTAGTGGGCTGTAATTCCAAACTACTTACCATTCCAAACTCAGCCGATGAACTTCCTACTACGTTGGCTTTTATCAGTGGTCATCATGAAATGGGACGTTATCTTTATTATAAAACTCCATTGGAATGCCTCAAACCGCACAATCATCATCGCCATGGTCCAACTCTGCTTCGTTGTTGTTTCCAAACACAATGCCTTGGTACGTATAGGACCTACGAAATTTATTAGACAATATCAATTTTAGTACCAAGTTTTTTTTTTTTGCCAATAATTGTCAATATTTCTGTGAATATGATACCCAGATATTGTTCTCCACTTGCTTCGTTGTTGCCAAGAATTGCTTTTCGCGCCTTATGACAAGGATTGGAAGCCAATTGATGGCATCGCAACTATGAATTCTATAATTCCTAGGCCAAGTGAACTTATCTTCTGGAAACGATGGATCTATGACAGTCAGTATCACTAAAATATTTCTAATATCTATTTCTTTCTTATATACTATTAGATTTACCTTTTTTTCATTGGTTTATATTTTGTGCTCTCTTTTAATTTGTTTCTATTCTAGGGTGCAGCATTATAATAATTGCTGATAATTGTATGAAAAAACTAATAAAAGAGGCATGTTTATTTCTGTTTTCTATTTTCTTGTTTTCAAAATTCTTTTATAAAACAGTTTTTAAAAAGAAAAAAGAAAAATGATTGTTTTTTAAAAAAATTATATTTAAAAATAAGCATACTTAGATCGAAGCATGAAATTTCAATGATAACTCAAGTTCTTTAATGGAGAAAAAGTTTTCAAACAATTTTTATAAGCAAAAAACAAAAAATGAAAAAAATAAAAACAAAACTTAACTTAAACTTGTTTTTATTCTTTAGTTTTAAAAACAAGTTTTTGTTTTTCAAAAAAAATTGTTAAAAACAATACCTCAAACAAATTTTTTTTTGTTTTCCTGTTTTTTTTTAAAAAAACATTGTTCAAAAATAGAAACAAACACACCCTTGTTTCATCCCTGAACAATAGATTTACTAATTAATTATTAATTAAGTTACCGGAAAAAATGTGCGTTGAATAATATAGGAAAATGTTCATATTATAGACTATATATGAATATATTTTGTTGTCTTGTTTAATTCCTTCTATATATTTATTTAATGAAAATTTTCTTGTCTCCGTTTGTTTGCTATTATAGATATAGATACGAATTCAACCCTAAGTTTCGAAACTGCTGTTTTACCAATTCAACAACATGAAGGAACAAGGGAAAGAGCACAAGGAAAACTTAAGAGGCTGGGTAGAATTTAATTTGTCTTTGTTGTTGTTTTGGCATTCAAGGTTTCTTTATCTTTAATGAATCTTTCTGATAGGAAAATACATGAAGCAAAGACATTGTTTGAACCTTTTCCTTTCTTCCTATCCCCACCCCCCCCCCTTCTTTTAAAGTTACAGCAGGACATCCATTGCTTCAATGTCTCATCTCCTCTGTCAACAAGTGGATTGGTAGGCATATCTACTAACTAAAATTCCTTATGGTTCTTAATATAAGATTGATTTTGTAGTTTAATGTCCTCATTAAGGTAGATCTTGTATTAAGAACCGAATGGAGTATATTATTTTTTATATAGTGATATTGATTCTCATAAACTCAGCTAACAAAAAAGTTGTGTTACGTGTGATCCTAGGAATCAAGGAAATAAAAGATTTGAAGTTACTGCAAGCACAAGAATATGAAATTCTTCAGCTTGCATGTAAGAATGCAAGAAAAAAAGATCATGTGAGTAGTTTTGCACATGCGTTATTTGAAGCAACCAAAGAAGGGTATGTTGAGTTTGTGGTTCAAATATCAAAAGCAAATCCAGAAATCTTGCTCATCGGGGACAACTCATACCAAAACATTTTCTACCATGCCATTACGCATCGACAAGCTATGGTTTTCAATCTCATCCACGGCCTTCGCTTCAAGGACGTTGTTGCTTCAAGCAGAGATAAAGATGGGAATAGCTTGCTACATGCCGTAGCGGGAGTAGCTCATTCAAAGCATCTTAACCGCATCTATGGGCCAACATTGCAGATGCAAAGAGAATTGCAATGGTTTAAGGTGAAGGCCAAACAAAATAATGTCTTTATCTTTTACAATAAACTTAAATAATTTTTTTAAAAAAATTGACATTTGAGGGATTTCAATCATATTTCGAATTAGATGCTGGCCATTTCAGTCTAGCTTTGAAGCAAATCAAATGAAATTAATTGTTTATTGGAATGGATGTGCAGGAGGTGGAGAAACTAATACCTCCTACTATTAAGAAAGCTCAAAACAATCATGGCATGACGGCTGAAGAATTATTCAAAGAAGAACACGAAGAATTAATGAAACAAGGAGAAAAATGGATAAAGGACACAGCAAAATCTTGTTCTGTAGTTGGAACCCTACTTGTTACCGTTATATTTACAGCAGCTTTTACTGTACCGGGAGGATATGATCAAACTTTCGGGTTCCCATTACTCATCAAACAATCATTTTTCAAGGTTTTCATATTCTCAACCATGTTATCACTCCTCTTTTCTTCAACTTCAGTTTTAATGTTTTTGACAATCCTTACCTCCCATTACTCACAAGAAAAATTCCTCATATCCCTACCCACAAAGTTGATTTGGGGTCTTTTGTCACTTCTTTTCTCCATTGTAAGTATGATGGTAGCCTTTCTTTCCACCATTCGTCTCATATTGAAGCACACAAACTATTCATGGGGTCTCCTTCCTATTATTATGCTTGCAAGTGTTCCCATATCCATCTTCGCGCTGTTACAATTCCCACTTCTTTATCATACTGTTTTTGCCACTTATAGGAGCATCTTCAACAAGAAAGCGGAGAAGTGGCCATGAGTAGTATTTGTAATTGATGATCTCCCGGGTCTTGTGTTATTTCACTAATTACGATTTATGGATTCGTTACTTGTTGTTGTTGTTTGCTTTTGGGCATGACGCAAGAAAGGAAAGCTAAGCAAGAAGATTCATTAATTAATTGTTGATTGCAGAAAAGGAAAGATATATGATTTAGTGCCGATACAGAGGCAAGGGAACAAATTAAAGACAGGCTAAGGCAAAAGAATTAATGGTTAATTCATTTGAACTATTGTTCTCGTTGGAGGTAATTGAAACATATCTAAGCATTTTTATTCAACCAAAACCCCACACGTCCTTTTAGGATTTGGCAAAGTAAGAAGCATGTCTAAGATCACATATGACAGCTACCTGTAACAAGAAGTAATGGAATGCAACGCTATATTTTCTTTATATGAATAATTGAAAATGAGAAGGAAATACGATCACTTCACACTTATTTTTGGTGTGGTTCAAATCTTTCTCTTTTGCCATTCTCAGAGTTATAAAATATATGGTACTGTATAATAAGGAATAAATGGCAAAACAAATTATTAAGAAACTTAGATAAATACTCCATCAACTTTTAATACCATTACACCAATCATCCTTCTAAAATCTGAGCTATTACTATCCACAATCGCCCTATCATTTCACACTTATTTTTGCCTTTTTGATCCGGGTCAACTCTTTCTCTCTTTGAATTCTTACAGTTATAGAATATGCGGAACTGTAGATTAAGGAATAAATAGTAAAAGAATCTGATTGGGCCCCACAAATGGTATAAACATGCTTTTAAACAGTAACAATATTAAGAAAATGATATAAATATTCCATCTACTTTTTTATACCATACCAAACATACTTAAAATCTAAGCTATTACTATTCACATTCGTCTAATCATTTCTCTTCCCTTTTCTATTCCATTTGTAAAGCTCAGTGACCAGACTTTGGAAGAAATCCCCTGTTTTCATTATATTTCAATTTTTTATTCAAACAAAAACACGGTTGGTTTATAAATTTCGATATGACGGCACCAAATCCTCCTTGCAGAAGTCATGGGTTCAATTCTCTTTGCCTTCAGGCTATTGAGATTGCTCTCCAAAGAAAGACAGAATTACAAGAAACAAGGACAATTAATAAGCTATATTAGATGTGATTAACTATATGGATTACATGATGTCATTATGTGTTATCTTAATAAAAAAATTTGGATAAATTTTTAATTAAGTGGTTCCACTTATTAATTCTATTGAGTGTTTTCTACGATCTTCATCTACCCCTTCACACAAGGCTCTATATATCACATGAATACAATGTTGGTAAGCCTTTTTACTTTAGACATTTTGTTTTTTTTCTTTAAAGTGTGCAAATATCATTTGAGTTGATTCGTTGGAAACGGTCGCACGCAAACATATGTTCTATATATGCAATACTACGTATGTATATATTTATTGTTGCTACTCTGGTCATTTTCTATTCATAGCTAGCTTGTTGATTATTAATTAATAAGAACTTTAACGCGTATTACTGATTATATGCTGTTCTTACACACAAATATTGAATTTCCTAGTTAATATATCAAGCAGGTTGATCAGAGCATCATAAAGATCTCTGATACAGTGATACTCATTATATTATGTAGGCCGCACGAGGAATAAGGTGAATGACTACAAAAGCTCTTCTCATTTCTGTCTCATTTGGATCAATAGCCGTACAAAAAATATATATCATAGCATTGTGTTAAGAAAGGTTTGGTGACAGACAAATGACTTAATATTATTCTTAAAACACACATTTTCCAGGGCATGTTATATTATAAACTGCAAGGATTGCTTTTACTGTCCAAATGTAATATCCAGGTTTTCGATAACTGAATATAAAGGCTAAACAAGTAACTAATAATTTATTAAGGGTCTGAAAGAGTAAAAGTGTCACTCTGCCAAAAAGAAAAAGTGAGGGCACAATGGTTATTTTGAAAAAGTAAGGGACTAAAGTGTCACTTTGAATATTTAAGGACAGCAAAGTCATTTTAAAAATGGGACTAAAGTAGAAATATTGAAATTCGATGTACCAAATTGCCATTTATGAAATTCAAGGGCATTGTGGTAATTAATGAAAAGTCAAAGAGCATTTTGGTCAAAATTTGATCAAAATATTAAAAATTGTACAGAATTCCAAAAGATAGAGAAAAATGCACTGATCATTAATTGAGGCTCGGTTCAGGTCAGAATGACAAGAATAACCTTTATGGGAATTTTAAAGGTTATTTAATATTTGGATATCTAATAAATAATTAATTAAAATATCCAGAGATGCCTCAGATATTTGATTCCAAAGCAAGGATAAATAGCTCAGAAATTATAGGAGACATATTTGAGGCAAGATTGAGGTTAAATGAGCAGAAATAACCTCAAAATGGATTTTTAGTAATTAATTAATATTTGGCTAATTATGGGATTTTGAGCCAAATATAATTATTTAAAATACCTAGAGGCCTCAGATAATTATGGTAGAAGTGGGGAAAAATAGCTTGAGGATTTTGTGAATTTATAAAAATGGTTTCAGACTTAAGTTCAAAGTAGTTTGCCTGTAAGAAAATGAAAAGTACAGAAAAGCTCAGAAAAAAGAAAACTCAGGGAAGTCCCAAAAAGGTACTTGCGGAAAGAGTTTGAGATGGAGAAAAATTAGTAAAGTACCTCTTGAATTATGGGAATTTCCTATGCTAATGGATTGATCAACAGATCAAAGGATTTCCATAAGGAAATTAGAGGAGAAAAAGAAAATAATTAATTTGATAGGCTTAGAATTATCCATTTGGTATTATCAATATACCATATGAAAGAGCAAAAAGGGCTGATATTTATGCAGTAAAAGTTTTTGGTGAAAAGTGTAACATCCCGAAATTTTACTTATTTGATATAAACTGTAAATTATGCTTTGGGAAGCCAATTACAATATTTTGGATAAGTATGAATAAAGTTTTGGGACAAAAGTTGCTTAAGGGAGTAATTTTATTTTTAAGGAAATTTGAGAAAAATAAGTACAGAGTCCAAAACTTTGTTAGAAAAATCATTCTACATATTAAAGGATCAAATTTCAGGGAAAGTTACTTATTGAAGTATCTTATAATATTTGTGTTTATTGGAAAAGGAAAGGCAAATACAAAAAAAAAAAGTGAATAGTTAAAAATAAATTATATAATATAATAATAATATATATTATTATATTATATAATGATGGTGGATGACTCACGGAGGGAAAGGTGACGGAGAGATAAGTCAAGAAGAAGAAGAAAAAAAAAAAAAAAA
>QFDD01007661.1:0-11357 GCA_006871305.1 Vachellia collinsii | reverse complement strand
AAAAAAAAAAAAAATCATGTAGTGATTTATCTTCGGTTCATGTGCATCCTTCATTGTGGCTGGGGCTGAGCTTTTGGGAGGTTTGAAAATATGCATAGTGAATTCTGGTGATTTGTGCTGTTTTTTTTTTCGGTTGGGTTCGTTGACAGGTCCACTCTGGCTTACTTGGCCATGTCTGGTAATTGGCAGGAGGGAATGGCCCCGTGTGTAATGGAATGGGAGACATTGACAGGGTTAATAGGTTTGATAGAGGATAAAGCTCTCGTCGTTCCTATGGATTGGCCGATTTCCACAAGTGAGGTAATGAGCAAACCTCAAGTGGACTGAAGGAATGATTATATTACAATTTAAATATATTTTGTTAGTATTTAATTATAGAATCATGAATCATAATTCAAATATTTTAAGTATATTTTGTTATTATATAATTATAGAACCATGAATTATAATTTAAATTTATTAAATCAGTATTTTTCGTTAAATAAAATTAAAGTTATTAAAATTTAAAAAAAAGTAAAATAGTATTTTTTTTTTTAAATATAAGGGACTAAACCGAAACTTAATATTAATTTAAGAAACTAAATTTATTATGAATTTGAGGGAATGAAACAGAGGAAAAGAGGAAAGCATGGAGCAATGGAAATAGCTCTTATTCATTATCTTCAGGATGTATAGTACATATCCAATGCCTTATATTTATAGGCAAGGATTTACAATATCAGAGATTACATAAGATATTAAGGGGATACATAATCGGGGATAATGGGAGATATGGACATCCACATAATAATATTTATAACAATTTTAACTTTTTTTAATATTTTCAAACTATCTTTTTTTTCAAAAAAAAAAAAAAGTATTCAGAATTTTGCTCTTCTCCTCCACAGTGGCGAAAGCCACAAGTCAAAAGCCTGAATCCCTTCTTCAGTTCTTCGCAAGTGCTAATTCGGCAAACGCCGTAGCCGAAAGCTTCTGCTGTCTCTGTCTGACTGGCTCTTCACTCTCACTTTAGCATTCTATTTTTTATGATTTAGGAAATCAGTCATGACCTTGGATATATAAAGTATATACCATGATTTATGAGAGATTCTGTGTTAAAAATTATTTTTACATACTAATAAAGCACAGTATCTATCAAACAAAATTTCTAAATGAATATAAAACAAAATATTAATCAGAAATCGATTATGTAATCTTATATTATGTAAATATTAATTAGAAACCTCTTAAGATTTTAAAGAGATTGAGATCAGTTATGGAGTTATCTAGATTTAGAACTCTTAATTCAAAACTTTTTAAGCATATTTATATGTATTGAAATCATTTACATTGTACTTGAAGCTTTTGAAAAGCGTGTTTGTGTATGTAATGATGCATTATTTGAATGAGAATTATTTTATGAAAGTATGATTTAAATTAATAGTATATTTACAAGTATTTGTATTAATGCAATTGACTGAGATTAGGAGAAGTAATGCGTATGATGAATTCTTTATAATTACTCGTACTCTTAGTTTAAAATTAATAGTGTTTTTACTCGTATTTGTATTGTATGACATTTTCAGGTTTATAATTAAGTTGGAGAAAGAGGAAGGCTCTAGAGAAGTGAGCCTTACTACTTTATATTTAATTATGACATTAGGGTTGATTTTATGTTACAAAATATTTTAGATTTAGTAAATATTTAAGATTAAGCCTTTAAGTTAATATTTGTAATTTGAGTCGGAGTCCCTGACCTCCTTAAGTGTTATTGATGGATTGAAGTGAAAATATAGATATTTTGTTATGGGTTTCTTTACTACTCCCTGCATTCTCCCCATTTTTCTTTCTCCTTTTTTGGATTGATCCCTTTTTTTTTAAGTGTTTTTTATTGCACAGAGTAAATACATAAGAAAAATTTTATCTTTTTTTTTTTCACCAACAAGAAAAATTTCATCTTAAACTATATAAATAAGTGTTTTTCGGGGTGTCCAATCGTGATCAGTGTAACAACGGTTTTCAAAACGGTTACTTAACTCCCATAATCCAACATTTCAAACAATAATCATGGTTATGAAAGGAATTGAATGGTAGAAGGGTAACCATGAAAGTAAATTTAGAACTACATTTAAAATGTAAACTATCAAGTTAACTTGATCCAACCAATCATTTGCAAATATGTCAACATTCGAGAATATAAGTGAATTCTCTTATTAATGTTTCTCACAATAATCTATCAAATATGTTATGGATTCACGTGGCATTTTAAACAAAATCTCAAGAAAGGCCTCCGGATCCCCTTTCCTTCATCATTAAAAATAATGAAAAGCTTAAGTATCTAAAAAATCATCATATCAAAATGGCCCGACTAGGCAATACACGTTCCTATAAGCACATATACAAAATGAACTATATTCAAAACATTAGTGATAGGAATCCAAAGAGCAATTATATCAATTCAAGTAGATATATTGCTTGACATTCAACTATCCAGAGAAGCACATGGAAGAAGTTAATTAAATCTTTTTATTTTTATTTTCTATGTAATTTTATTATTTAAAAAAAGGTTTATTTTTGTATTCAGGAAGATTTGATTTATCTTTTAAATATCTTGAATCATCTTACTGATTTTTAGGATATATTAGTAGTTTATCTTTTAGGATAGTATTTTAGTTTTATGAGTGCCAAATTAAGGATCTCAAGGATATTATCAATATCTTTGATTTAATTTAAGTAGATAACATTAAATCTTTTTAATATTTTGAGTTATCTTAGAGCTAGTAAATTTTCTATTTAAGGAGCAAGTTGTATTCAGTTATTTGAGGTTGAATGATAAGTTTTTCCTCAGCAAGTTTTAATTTGTAGTTTGTATTCGGGATAGAATACGGTTGGGTCATGAGAGAGTGATTAACTCTTGTGGAGCCTTTTATAGTTAAAGATCTAGAGACGAGTTCCTCTAGGGTTTTAACTGATCAGTCAGGTTGCAAAAGTCTGATCAACTTTTGTGAAGCCTTTTTATAGCTAAGGATCTAGAGACAAGTTCCTCTAGGGTTTTAGCTGATCAAATCCTTAACGTACGGGGTTGAATCCGTATCAATTAGCCCACAACCTACACGTTGTACGCCTTCCCAGAAGCTCTGGTACGGGAGCCCTTACATGAAAAATATTAAGAGATAAGCTCTCACCTGAAAAATATTAAAAGATAACTAATGAGACAAATGTTCTAATCACCAACAATCCTCCTCTATAGGTATAGGTATACAAACGATTGTCAATGAAGGATAAATAATACATTTAGTAAAAAAATCATAATATGAGTCATCTGAGTTTCAAAATACACTTATATAACATATCATATAATCATATTAATATCATCACCATATTCGTACAATTATCATCATCATAGCCCTAACACTATCATCATCATAGCCCTAACTCTATCATCATCATAGCTATATCACAATGGCATAGAAGTCACATGTGTGTGTATTAATTCAAACACCTTCTCATGTTCCTTAATTCTCCCTTGTAGCTCTCCGCCTTATTACGTTGTAGCTACCCAACAAGCTCACTTTTCGAGTGATGTGGACTGATCAAAATCCACAAAGTACAAGACTACACCATGTTTTCCCCTCATAATCACGGGGGTGTCATGGACCCTTATATACAATGGGCTTATTATCTTCCACTGTACAACTAGAAGTCCTTCATCATTATCTCCTTTTATGCATGCTAATAATCACCCCTCTTATTTCCTATTTGATTCCTCCCAATATTTCAATATCCACCTTTCCACATTTCACAACAACCATAATCTAGAGCTCTATCACATTACTCACATGATTTTACAACACATAATATATATATATATATATATATAGACATACATATGATTATCCCACATCAAATTGATATCAATATCCACATGCTCAATGTAACAATAGGCACAATGATATATATTAAGAGGCATTTATAAATATTGCCATTTCAAAATCTCATCTCTTTAGCCTCAATTTCACAATACTTTTTTATCATGAATAATACAATATTGATTACATAATATCATCCTTGTAGCAATGAATTTAGAATCACTCACAAACATGTCAAAAATTGGAAAGTGGTTACCTCTTACCAAAATAATATATAACCATAGAATCAAGGTCTAGAGCTCCAATTTATAAGAACCACAATCAATACATGGATCAACCACATATTACTTTCACACATATCAAGTGGTTAATCAATACAATTAAAAGTACTAAGACACTCTTTCAACCCAATTCTTCTCAAAACCTCAATTCAATCTTTCAAAAAACAAACCTTAATACTATAAGGCTCAAATAACTCATCTAGATTAATTACCAACCTCAAAGTACACCATTCAAGTTAAATTCTCATTTTTCACACTTAGGCTCTAACATAAAAACACTAATGTTCAATTTTTAAGCTAAATCAACAATATAAACCGATTGAATTTCAAATTCAACTCATATTAAGATAACCCAATCATTAAAATCCATATCATCACATTATTATAACTTAGTCAAAACCTAACCAAATTACCAAAACCTAGCTCAAAATTGCATATAACACCAAATCCTACAAAACTAAATTGATTAAATACTCAATCTAGTCCATATAACTCATTTAAACCTAGAATGTTCGGTGAAATCTTCACCAATTTTAAAATTACCAAAAAACCCCAACATTCAATTATTTCAAATTTCAAAAATCTAAAAGAGAAAGGCAGAATTTAAGATTAGAATACTTTGATGTTTGCAAGCTCAAAAATACTCCTAAGGGTCGAAAATATCAATTCCTAGCAGAGCCAAGAACACCTACTATAAACTCCTCTTCAAAACTTATGTTTTTCAGCTCAAAATCATGATCTTTATGCAGTTTTTATAACATTCATCGTGGCCAACAACGCAACCAAGATTATCCAATTTCAAAAATTCATTATTAATTATGTATATATTCAAAAATTACAAATTAGAATTCTTTAGAAATCTTAGGATGCATACTTTTCAATTCAATAAGAATCACTCACAAGTAATATCATTTGACCCCTCAAAAGTATGAATTCCCAACATTGCTTAACATGTATATAGGTAGCAAGAGGTTTGACTTCAAAAGTTCAAAATTAATTCCACATAGATGTGTATTTTCCAATTAGAAATAACATTCACTAAAAAAATGAGATCATTTCATCTTCAAAAACTCAATTTCCAAAATCACTTAGAAAAACCTAAAGATATGACCTCCAAAAACCAATCTTAGTGTTTATAAGCCTCAAACCTCCAAATTCATCCACCTAATACCTCAATTTTCTCGCTAATCAAAACTTAATTAACTTTAAATCTCAAGGTTAAATTTTATGATGTTACAATCAGCACAAAATTATAGTTAGCTTCTTTATCCCCTCTTCAATGGCATGTGACACTAATGGGTCATCTTCGTTATTGTATATCTGTGTAATTATAAATTATAAATTTGTGAAATTTATAAAGAAAAATTGGGAAAAGATCCTATTGAAAATTTTACAAGTGAGAATGACTTGAAAAATTTTCATACACAGATCAATATAATGAAAATTTTGTATACACAAAATACTGAAACTTTAGTTTAGATCATTCTCATCAATAAAAATTTTAATGCAGTAGTTTTTCCCAATTTCTTCTATTTATAATTATTTTTTATCAAAATAATATTCATATAAAATATAATTTGAGACATAAGTATAATTTAAATTATTAGATATATATTATTTTGTATATGTATTAGTTAACGTAGATCACAATTATATTTATAATGAAACGTAGGTTAAGTTACATATACCTATTGTCTCAAGTTCTCAAAACACACATAGCTATATATATTTTTTTAAGAAAATTTATAGATAAATGATAATATTTTAAAAGTAGGAAATGTGACTAAGTGTTATTGAATAATTTGATATAATGGATATAAGGAACTTAAGTATAATCCCATATATTTATTCACTGTCCATAAATATAAAACTATAATTTTATATATAAAATGTAACTTATAATTATATTTTATCAAACATTTTACAAAGTTCCTTACATTTATTGTGTGTTTGGGTTGGGGAAAGATTCGTGGCAATGTTTGGAGTCTCTTTGGGCAAATGGGTTGTCTACATTGGCGGTGATGCTCCTCCTTTTGCGACAGCTATTGTAGAGGTATCTGGAATATGCTCTTTTGGATGTAGATGTTTTCTCCAGAGCGTGGGATTGTTAGGGTGGTTCTTTGAACCCCATCCCTTGTTTCTAACGTGGTTACTGGTGTCTCTTTACACTTTCGATGGTGGCAGTGGTTCATGTGGCTCTATGTTTCTAACTTAGGGTTAGGGTTAGTGGTGTTGTTTGGGTCTAAATGTATATTTGAGCTTTGGTCTCTTTGTTGGGCTTTGTATTAAGCCATTGTGTTGATTTTTAGTTTTTAATGAAATAAATCTATTTCCAACAAAAAATACAATTTTATATATAAAATGTAATTTATAATTATATTTTATCAAACTTTCTACAAAGTTCATAAAAACCAACCTAAATAAAAGAAGGATGAAGTTATTCATATGAAAGTATTTTCCCTCTCCTCTTTGGTGAAGCAAATAAGATATTGTTAAAACTAAAGGTGTACATAAACCACTCCACATCGGGTTAATATTCAAGCTGAAGTCTAGTCTGATTTAGATTTCAAATTGTATAAGACAACTCGAGGTTGGGTTGGAGATGAAACCAATCCAGGGACCTTAATGTAATTTTCTTTTTGTTTTTCTTTCTTTACATGAAGCAACATTTTAACTAATAGTACAACATTAACATAGAAAAACTTAAAATCATATAAAATACATCCCAAAAAATTAAAATCTAACTATAAATCGATGATTTTTAGCATTTAACAATAATACTTATCATTATTAATGTAAAAAATTTAAAAAATAAATAATTAAAAAATAATTCGGGCCAAATCGATTGGTTTGAGCATTTGGTTTCGAACCTTGTCCAACCCGACCATTCAACTTAGTCTAATTCAGTCCAGTCTGATTTCATTATATTGCTTATTTAAACTGGACCACTTTGAGTGGATTAGACTGACTACCGGTTTTTTGCACACCCCCTAATTAAAACTGCTTCCATCAAAATCCATTCCCTTTTGTCCATTAAAATTTCTTCCTTCTCCCCTCTTGAACCAAAGAAGCTCTTAAAATCTGTTGCCCATGCTCCTCGGTTATGTTTGAACAGGTTGAAATTGTTACTGTTGGAAGTAAATGAAAATTCTCACTACTACTAATTTATAGATTCTGTCAGTTGAATTTTTTTTGGATATTAAGAAAGCTAAATAAACTATTTTAAATATATATTGAAATACTTAAACATATCATTAGATTATATATCGATTTATAAGGCAAGCAAATTAATTTTAAAAAATGAATAAATATATCATTTTATTTAGTTTCATTTAGAGTCAGAAAAATAGGTGAAGCTCGTCGGGCCAGATCGTTTAAGTTGATGGTTGGGCTTGTGATTTGTGTTTGGATGGCCGTCACCCAAGAGGGGGGCTGAATTGGGTGTTTCAAAAATTTTCTATTCAAACCTTGATTAATCAAAATATCCAAATTATAAGTTGATAAAAATAGATAATGAAATTAGATAGAGTAAGAATGGAATCATTAGAAATAAATGGAGATGAAAGAAGAATAAGTACACAGAGATTTATCCTGGTTCGGTCCTCTCTGACCTACGTCCAGTCCTCAGACTCCTCTGAGATTTACAATTCACTATATCATCCAAATTTAACCCAGGTACTTGGAAAACCATTACAGCCACATATTCAATAATACACATACACGATCTATTTCAAGTTTGTAACCGTGGGTACTTGACAACCTCATAAATTTTTCCAGGTATTTATGAAACCCACTCAAGTTTGTAACTGTTGGTACTTGAGAAACCCCACAAATTTAAGTGGACATTTGTGAAACCGATTCAAGATTTAACGAAGGTACTTGAGAACCTTTACAATCACTTCCCCTTACCATATGCAAGGTTATACTCTATTTCACTCAGGTCTATCATAAGTTACTCTTAAAGGTTGGGATGATTTTATCTAGGAAATACTTCACTCTATGAAGCAAATTATATTATCACTGAAGCTCACGGAGAAGTATAATATCAGAGTCCTAATGTTGTTGTGTGATTTCACACTCTACGTGTTGTGCTTGATGACTCTGTATACTTCATCATCTTTCTCCGTTGGTTGCTTCCTCTTATTTATAGACGTTGTCAAAGTATATCCGTTGGAGAAGAGCATTGTATTTGTC
Organism: Vachellia collinsii; assembly: GCA_006871305.1. Taxonomy (NCBI): domain Eukaryota; kingdom Viridiplantae; phylum Streptophyta; class Magnoliopsida; order Fabales; family Fabaceae; genus Vachellia; species Vachellia collinsii. The sequence goes on along the minus strand of QFDD01007661.1, from coordinate 3,034 downwards.
CGTTGGCTTTGGCTCTTGTGTTCTGTCTTTCAAATTTGTAATCTATTCGAACAATACTTGTTTGTTGAAAGATAAAGAACAACCATTGTGAAGTTTCCGTTGAACTTTATATCCGTTACTCCCATCTTCTTTGTTCAACGTTTCACATTTAATGCTTCTGACACTAAGTCTGGTCGCCTCTGTAATTTTTTTCCGTTGAGCATTTTTCGGTGAGACAATCAGGCGACCCATTCTCTATTAATAAGTAAAAGGAATAAGCATTTATGAGTGCAGATGAGATTTAAATAAATAAAGCATAAAGAAGGAAAGATTTGAGAATAATGAAAAGCTTCTGACATTCTGCGTTACTGTCAGATAAAGCAAACTCGAGTTACATTTGCTAAAACTCGAGTTTTTGAAGAAATAACAAAGTAGAATTTACACAACTTTTGTTGTAACTCGAGTTTTAATAAAAGTTTTGATAAAACTTGAATTATAGAACTTGAAACTTGGGTTTTCAAAAGTTTCCGTAAGCAAAATCATTTTGTGCTCTTCGAGACTCGAGTTTCATAATTTAAAACTTCAAGTTTCAAATGTTTGAAATCATAACTTGCATTGTATCTCAAGTTTCCTTGAGAGTTTTGAGTTACAACATGTTTTCTCTTCGAGACTTGAGTTTTGTCTTATGAAACTTCAAGTTATAGGTATTTCAAAACAAAACTTTTATGTGTATCTCAAGTTTCATTGGAAGTTTCAGGTTTAAAACAGATTTGCTTCTTGAAATTCGAGTTTTAATACTCAAAACTTGAGTTATATGAAAACTCTTAATGAAACTTCAAGTTTGGAAAGAAGTTTTGAAGTTCAGAAATTTTCCTCAGCTCGAAACTCGAGTTCTGATTTCCCAAAACTCGAGTTATGCCATAACTTTCGTTGAAACTTCAAGTTGTGAAAGAAGTTTTGATACTGTCTCTTCGAAACTCGAGTTTTGATACTCATAACTCGAGTTCCATCAAAAATTTTATTGAAACTTCAAGTTTTGGAAAGAGGTTTTGTGGTTCAAAGAGTTTTCAAAGCCCGAAACTCGAGTTCTGTTACTCAAAACTCGAGTTGTGATTGAAAACTTCTTTTCAAACTCGAGTTTTACTTAAAAGTTATGTGAAAAAAAGCAATTCCTATACTCGAAACTCGAGTTATGTATACCAAAACTCGAGTTCTGCTCCAAAGAATTGTGAAAAAGCAAGTTCTACGTTCGAAACTCTAGTTCTGTACACCAAAAGAGTTTTGCTTAAAAGTATTGTGAAAAAGCAAGTTCTATGCCCGAAACTTGAGTTCTATAGACCAAAACTCGAGTTTTGCTCCAAAGAATTGTGAAAAAGCAAATTCTATGCTCGAAACTCGAGTTCTGTACACCAAAACTCGAGTTATGCTCCAGACTCAGCACATGTTTCAGATTTCAGCACAAAGCTCAACTTGCAACGGCCATAACTCTCTCAATTCAACTCCAAACTTTGCAAATAAGATATTTTTGGAAATCTCTTTGAGTCTACTTTCAAATGCAATAAGAATAAGTCCAAAATATTCTGTATTGCGAAAGTTATGGTAGCCACAATAAGCAAAGGTCAGTGATAAAACAATAAATCTAACCACCAAATTTTAGAAATTCATATCTCCTTCATATGAAATGATTTGATGTTTGTTCTTGATGTCTATAAACCGCAGTTTGAGTCTAGTTTCATATGAAACTAGTTTCACATCAATCAGACTTGCGGCTTGAGAGATATGTTCAAAATACTGAACACATGTCAAGCTGAGAAAGAAACAGAGCTGAACAGAGGTGCCCGAAACTCGAGTTTTGGCCCAAAAATCTCAAAAATTGATTCTAAACTCGAGTTTCACTTCAAGTTTTGCTTCATAAAACTTCAAAAACTCATTTTATTCGATTTTTGACTTCCAGAATCAATTTTGAACATCCAAATGAAGGTTAGATGATATGTAACTCAATTTATGATGATATAACATATATGTAAACTTCAAATTGAGTTATTTAACCACATCATCCTCCAATTCCAAATATAAAAACTTGAAATTTGATGTTCCACATCATCCTCCTATTCGGCTAATAGGTTTTCAACGGGCGTCTGCAGAATCGAATACACTTGACATACACAGTTTTTTCTCACTTAAACTGCAGGGGGTCCTCTCTATTTTTAATTTTTTTTTCACTTTAGTTCTTATAATCAATTCAGATTCTTTCTCACTGTGCTGCTTCATCCCGAGCAATTCAGATTCTTTCATTAAGTTTAGGGCTTTTCTACGTTCTTGCAATACGATTTGTATTCTGGTTACTCGATCTGAGCATGGAAGGTCGACATTTGACATTATTGCCTTCCACTGCGTCAATGACCGCCTCTGCCCCTAGCCATGATGCTTATTCGCCGACTGATGCCTCTGACAATGCTTCCTTCTCGGTCACCGTTGCGCTGGCAAAAGAAGCTGCCTTGCATTTTCAGTCAGGAAAGTTCTCCGAATGTGTTGAGGTCTTGAAGCAGCTATTGCAGATGAAGCAAGACGATCCCAAGGTCATTATATATTATTTTCTTTTTTATGATTATTTTTATAATATTTAATAATTTATTATTATATATTATTTTAATACACTACTATTATTTTATTAATATAATCATATTATTTTATTTTTTATATTTATTTATTCAATATTTTAGTTATTTGATTAATAAATACTCATAAAGTGTAATATGGTCATTTGCATACAATTCTTACTTATCTTATCATCATTTTTAACCTACTAAACATAAAATATTTCATCAAACCATTTTTAATTCCAGTGTGTATCAAACATATCACCATTTAAAAATTTTCAATTCCAACACATTCAATTCAATTCCCTCAACTAAATGGGCCCTTTTTTTTTTGCCAACTTAAACGGGCCCTTATTATGAGATAGGTCTAAGAGTCGAATGTGTACTAAGCCATAAAGATACCAAGGTAGTCTGCTATATAAATTATTTATCCTTGGGCTTAGAATCTGCAACTG
>QFDD01007659.1:0-14547 GCA_006871305.1 Vachellia collinsii | reverse complement strand
AAAATAAAACAGTAAAATTTCTCTCCGTCACACTAATAAACTTCTCCATAGTAACAAGCATGACTCACTCTATAGAATATATGAAGTGTTATTAATTCTTGTTGTATTTAATTATTGTTAAGAGTGTTAATAAACGGTTGTTTGGGAAACGAATAATAAACACGGGAAATGAGTCTTTCCTTTTGGGCTAATACCAAATTTTCAATTGAGGCTTGGATTGAGAATTGAAGGAGAATATAAATTTAGAAAATAAAATTGATCAAAACATCATATTTAAGATCAAACTAACCCTTATTTTTTTTTTGGCCAAACTAACCCTTATCTAACTCATACATGTGTGTGTAAATATATATAGACACACACACAGACATGTTTCTGAGAGATGCATCCGTACAAAGTGTGCTGGATGCTGAAATTAGGTGAGGCAGGGGAGTCCCGGACCTTGCACACGCTAAGGATAGCAAGTGAATAATAGTAGGAGAGTAATATAAAATCAATTACCTTTTAGAGTAGAATTAGGAATTGGAGTAGATTCACTTAGCCTTGCTAACATAAAATGACTTGGTTTTTGAAATCCGGTCCTTAAACTAGAGAATTCGGATTGACCCACGGGCTTTTAGCCAATTTAATAAAAATTAATTTTTTTAAATTTTTTCAATTTAAAGTAGCAAAATTTCTAATTTAAGAAGTAAATAATATCAAAATTAAAATTAAAAGACATAACGTTAAGATAACAATATATTATGAATGAAAATTTCAATAATTGGACATGAAAACAGTTTTCAATAGTATTTACATGATTTACAATTAGAAGTAAGATGATGTTTAAATGTTATTAATGTAAAAAATAAAATAATAAAATATAATTTTGTATTCATTCCCCAATTTTACTGCTTGACATCTAAGTTTGTTGTTCACGGACTAGTCCGTGGGTCATGGGCTGGCTCATGGGTCAGAGGCATATTTAATATATTTTCATTTTTTTCATGTAGATCAAATTACAAAAATAGATTTTTAATTTAATATTTAAAAAGTAGTTTATATGTAGAAAACAACGTAACAATTTTGATATTAAAATTGGAAAGAATAAAGATTCGAGGAGTGAAAATATGTGTGTGTGTGTGTGTGTGTTTTTTTTTTTTTTTAATATAGCATATATAATAACTAGAAATAAGTGTTTGCTTGAAATGATTTTTTTTAAAACTTCAAGAAAAAGAGAGTTGTTATATTATAATGTATTAGATAAGTTGTAAGAAATGTTGGCAAAAAAAAAAAAGATAAGTTGTAAGAAAAGTTTTGTTTCAACAATATTTTTTTCACATTTTTAGATTTGTATGGGGTATATGATTGACAAGAAAATAAATTTAAAAATAAATGTTTGATATAAAATGATTTGTTTCTGAAACTTGGAACAAAATATAAAAAAAAAATAATGTCTGAAAGAAAAATAAAAAAAATAATAATTTGACGAGCCTAAACAGGCCGATCCTTTTAGGCCTGCCTTCTTTTTTTAACATTAAATCACAAGCTCGGTCTTCGATTTAAATGGGTCTAATCGAGTGGGTCTGACATGCTCAATCCATTTTTTGGACTCTACTTTAAAGAACAATTTATTATTTGTACAATTGTTTAATATATACATAAATTTATAATATATAATAAAATTTTACAAATTTAAAATTCCATGTCCAAATTACAATCATAAAGGTATCGTTATCAAAGTGCTTTTTTCAATTCATGCATTTCATCCTTACATAAGCCCATGCCAATTCTTTGTATCCTCTTAATTTTATCGTACGATCATGAAAGGATAACAATGGTGCTTTTTCACCCTAAAAAGCTTATCCATCCAACTTTAATAGAAATTATGGTTCTCTAGTGTCAAAACTATGGTTTGACATTATTAATCGCTTTTCAAATTTCTAGAAATGTATGGGTGAGCCCCCCCCCCCCCAAAAAAAAACCAAGAAAGCCATTGTTTTGAATATAAAAGTACCTTTTTTCGAGTTAAGTACCAATGGTTAGTTGTGTATAATAGGACATCCATAGGTAACCTCTTTTGGACTAGCCATCCGTTTTAAACACTCTCTTTTGAAGAATTGAATTCCTTTCTTTTATTATTACTTTCACACAAGTTTAGAAAAAACTCCTCTCATATATTTACCTTAGATTATGTACAATCACTTTCAAAACTAATCCAAACACCCTAAAGTTGTGTACAATAGGAAGCCCTTATCTTAGCTTCCTCATCTTCCTAAGAGCACAAGAGAATTAGCTACTCATGACTTTGAATGAATCCTCCATCAAGGTGCCCTTAAAGCTTGGTCATGGCAGCATCAACTTAGATTGAAAAGACAAGAGAAGAAAAATAAAAAAAAAACAACCAATTCAAGAGACGATATGGAGTAATTTATGGAACTCATGAGAAAAGGAGATTTGAATGTTTCTTTTCTATCGGAGAGATCAACCATGACATGACACTTTGGGAGTGTACAAGTGATACAACAAAAACAATAACAAAGCCTAGTGATGCAGGACAAGGAAAGGGAAAGGGAGAAGAGAGATAATAAAGGCGGGAGAAAGAATAGATGAGGGAGAACAACAAGAAGGAGGGAGAAACCAGAAGAAAAGAGGGAAAGGGGAATTCAGAGGAGGAAGAAAATCAATATTATTCAAATCATTAAATGTACAAAGCAAATGAGTTGAGGTACTATTTATAGGCCTTAACCTAATTCTAGAATTAATGACAAAACATTCTAGAAACTTAAAATTAAATGCAAATGAAAATTAATTATAAAAGATGACAATCAATTAACATTAAACCTAAATATATAAAAATCGTAGTCAACCATTATTCCATATCCCATCATTGGTTACCAACTGATGCAGGACAAGGAAAGGGAAAGGCAAAAGAGAGAGAAAGAGAGGAAAAAGAGAGAGAATAGAGGAGGGAGAATAGCAAGAAGGAGAGAGAAACCAGACGAAAAGAGGGAGAGGGGAACTCGGAAAAGGAAGAAAATCAATATTATTCAAATCATCAAACGTACAAAACAAATGAGTTGAGGTTTTATTTATAGACCTTAACCTAACCCTAGAAATTAATGACAGAACATTTTAGAAGCTTAAAATTAAATATAAATGCAAACTAATAATAAAAGATGACAATCAATCAACATTAAACCTAAATATTCCCTAATAATGATAAATATCCTATATATATAAATTCTAATATACCATTATTCCATACCCCATCATTTCTCCCACTTGAAGAATTCGGCTCCTGATAAGTTAAAATGAAGGCATAGAGTTGGGGGGGAAGGATGGGATTCAGTGCGATGCTTCCTTCTAGAAATCCTTTCCAACAAGTGAGATAGCAAAAGAGAGAACCATGACAAACAGTTTGATAGCATAGATTAAAACCTTTGCAACAAGTAAGATAATAGAAGAGAAAGTCATGACAGGAATGAACAATTGTATCTTGGATAATATTAGGAAAGCCTTTCCAACATTCAAGGTATTGTTGGAGTTGTCCAATAAATTGTGAACTGACCTTAGGGAATGTAGTCTTCAATGAGGTGGATGTGCAACATGATGAAGCTTATCCTTGATAGCCACAATTTGAAGAAATGCCACTTGTACTTGTGTAGCTTGAACAACTTGATCTTTACTCCAAGAATCTTGATCAATCATGACAACAAGATCAAAATCCTCACTCACTTGAGTGGAAAGAATGCCTAGTGGTGCCTCTTGTAAGACAGGTGCAAGCATGGTCACTTTAGTAGTAGGAAGGGGTTTCATATAAGATGATGGTTGTGCTTCAATTGGATTTATGACCTCAAGGTTAGTGTCATCACTAACATTAATAATTGGGGTTTCCATTGGAGTCTGAAGGATGGCCAAGGTCATGTTAATGATATGAATAGGTTTCACATGCATTGGTGGCAACACCTCAATTGGATTTCTAGTCACATCTTCTAGGTTTAAAAAAGAAACTTCATCCTTTGTTGACATGCTTATTTGTGATAATATCTCTTTCAGGTCCCTTTCCAATTCATTGCAAATTTGCTCAACATGAGTCAATAATATATCCAACTCTTAATAGAATTCAACTTCAGCCCTTGTGCTGCTCTTCATAAACTTTAAGGCATTTACAAAAAGACTTATGTGCTTCTGTAGCTTTGCAACGTCTTTCAACCCTCATATAATCTATTGCCACTACAGGTGGAAAGAAGCTAGAATAATCATCTTGATAGCACTCTTCATTTTCGTATCGATGGTAACCAACATACTTGTATCTATCGTGGCTGGTATAGTCACAATGAGTAGCATATTTATATTGGTGATGGTAAGTATGCTCATAGTGACATTACTCAACACGCACATAATAATCTACATATCCATAGTAATCATAATGAGCATGCTTCTAGCTATGAGCATCATGGTCATCATGTTCATACATGCATTGTTGATGGTTATTGTAACATCCTGAGGTATTATCTCTGTTTAGCCGCCCGTAGGCACAGAGTTTTATCATTTTGGGATTCCATAGTCACCCAAAAGGCTCCTCGGATATCAAAGGCCACACCCTGACTACATATATGACCTTCACTTTGGACGAGTCTAACCGATGTGGGACTTGAGCGCACCTTGCCTACTATTTCTCCCTTCCCCCTTCACCCACTCTAAGGTCCCTCAGGGTGTTAGGTCCCTAGCAGCGCTTGGTGTTACAGTTAATGTGCTAATATTGATGCTCATTATCTTCATATTGTTGATAGCTTTCATAGTCCAATTGATGTTGAACATATTGGGATGGGGTGTCATCCTTACATCGGCACTCTATACATGAGCATCCTTTAAAATCCATCACTCAAATTGAGGAGCATGCCTCATAAGGTTTCAAGGTGGCTCTAGACCATTAAACAAGGCTCCCAAGTTACCCCCACCAAAAAAGGTGAAGAACTTATTGAACAAGCCTTACCTTTAGAGAATTCTTAAGCCTCACAGGGGTTACACTTGTTAAATTAGTAACAATCTTAGTGAGATTTTTATAGTAACATTAGGGGGTTCTGAAAACCCCATAGGGGAATTTTGACCTAAGTATAGGATTGAATTTTGGGGAGGTGAAGTTCTCAGATAGATAGAGCAATAAAATTAGATAAACAACAAGAAATAATAAACATTAATAAGAGAAACGATTCTTCTTCTTGTTTTTTTTTATTTCTTTCTTTTTCTTTGTTTTTTTTTCTTCTTTTCGTTGCCTTCCATTTTTTTTTTTTGGCAACATATACCTTTTTTTGAGAGTTGAGTAGTAAGGCTATGGGGATTTTAAGAATAAAACCTCATAAAATAGCAAAAATGTTATTGTGAAGCTTTGAAAGGCTATTGAAATTGAGAGTTGAGTTGTAAGGATTATGCAAGCAGAAGAGAAGTGAGAACTTTTTTCTATTTGGGAGAGGTGTTTAAAGGTCTAGGTATTACAAGAGAAATGGAACCTGGCTCTGATATTAACTGATACAGGACAAGGAAGGGGAAAGGGAAAGAGAGGAGGATGAATAGCTAGAAGGAGGGAGAAACAAGATGAAAAGAGGGATAGGGGAACTTAAACGAGGAAGAAATCAATATTATTCAAATCATCAAACGTACAAAGCAAATGAGTTGTTGTGCTATTTGTAGGCCTCAACTTAACCCTTTCAATTAATAACAAAACATTCTAGAAAATTAAAATTGCAAGTAAATGAAAATTAATAATAAAATATGACAATTAGTCAATATTAAGCCTAAATATTGCCTAGTAATAATAAATACCCTAAATATATGAAAATCCTAATAAACCATTATTCCATATCCCATCACCTGGTCCCACCAGGTGGAGTTAGATACATAGATCAAATAACGTCATTGCCTCTATCATAAACTATATCCCCAGATAAATTATTAACCGAAAAATCTCTCTCTATAACCTCCCTAAGAGTGCGCTTTGATCTTTCTCTACGCCCTCTCAGAGTATTCCACATTGTTTGGTCCAACCTCTTTACTGATGCCTTCAATGGCCTCCTTTGCACATGTCCCGAACCACCTTAAATGATTTTCCACTATTTTCTCCTCAATGGCTACCATACCAACTCATACATGAATTTCAATATTACATATCCTATCCATTTTTATATGGCCACGCATCCATTTTAGCATCCTTATCTTAGTGACCTCCACTTTATGCTCTTGTTCCCCCTTAAGGCTCAACATTCACTACCATATAGTAATACTGGCCTTATAGCCCTATGATAAAACCTTCATTTTACTTTATTAGGCACTTTTCGATCACAGATAATTCCAATAGCTTGCCTCTATTTACACCATCCAGCTTGAATTATATGATTAACTTCACCATCAATTTGAATAATTGATCTCAAATATCTAAACTTTGTCACATGAGGAATGAAATTGCAATGCATGTATTTTTCCTTACCTCTACTTAGACAAAAGCCCTTTGACTCCAAAGCTCAAGTCGAGAGTTAATATCTTCCTTTGATTCAGCCAAAAGAACTATATTATCAGCAAAGAGCATGAACTTAGGGATATCTTCTCTGATATGCTCAATTAGAATATCTAGTACTAGGTTAAACAAATAAGGGCTTAAAGATTATCTTTGATGTAGGTCAATCCTTATCAAAAAGTCCTTTGTTTAAGCTCCAAAAGTTCTAATATTGGTTGTTACTTCCTCATACATATCCTGAATGACTTTAATATAAGAGACACGCATCCCTTTCTTTCCTAAAGTTTCCAAAGAACATTCCTAGGCATGCGATCATAAGCCTTTTCTAGATCAATGAAAACCATATGCAAGCTTCTTCCTTTGCTTCAATACTTTTCTATTAACCCCTTTAGCAAATAAATTGCTTATGTTGTGGACCTTCATGGTGTCAACCTAAACTGATTCTTAGAAAAACCAGTATCCAATCTCAACCTATGCTCAATCACCCTTTCATACAATTTTATTGTATGACTTATAAGCTTAATCCTCCTGTAGTTTGCATAGTTTTGAATATCTCCTTCATTCTTATAGATTGGTACTAATGTACTTCTCCTTTAATCATCAGAAATTTTCTTGGATCAGATAATTTCATTAAATAACTTAGAAAGCTGCAACACACCTTTTTCACCCAAACATTTACAAACCTCAAGAGGAATATCATCTAGACCAACAACTTTACCGTTTTCTATTTTCTTAAGAGTATCAATTCGTATCCTACATAGATGTCAAATTGAGCTTATCTTCCTTAGTTGTCAAATCCTCCAACTCACATGTCAAACCCCCACCTCCATCATTGAAAAACTTATAAAAGTAGGCCTCCCATCTATCCTTAATATCACTATTGTGAACTAAAACTTTGCCTTCTTCATCATTTATACATCTTGCTTGGTCTAAGTCTCTTGATTTCCTATCCATAGTCTTTTCAATCTTATAAATCTTTCATTCCCAAGCCTTTGGCCCAACTCCTTATAAAACTCCTTGTACGCTTTAGAATGAGCTTCACTTACTACCTTATTAGTCTCTTTTTTAGCCAAGAGATACCTTTCCCAAGTTTCAACATTATTACACAAGTGGGTGGCTTTAAAACAATCCTTCTTCTTCTTGAATTTCTCTTGTACAATCTCATCCCACCATCAAGTCTCCTTATCACAATAGCCTATACCTTTGGATTCTCCCAAAATTTCTTTAGCCACCTTCTGAAATTTTGTAACCATATTATTTCACATGATATTAGCATTCCCTTAAGTCTCTCACACCCCCACCTCCATGAGAGTTCTCCTAAAAATCTCCCGCTTCTCCCCTTTTAACTACCACCATTTGACCATTTGGGTTCATAACTTTTCGCTACTTTTGTTTTATACACTTAATAAGCACATCAATGACCACAACCTTATGTTGTGCTATTATGCTAAGGATCACTTTGCAATTAGTACGAAGTTGTCTATCAGGATTTTTTACCAAAAAGAATTCAATCTGTGACCTAGAGGCTCTGCTCTTGTATGTGATTAAATGCTTATCTCGCTTTTTATAACAAGTGTTGACAATCCTAAGATTGTATGCTAGGGCAAAATCACTAATAGATTGTCCTTCTTTATTAAGCACCCCAAAATCAAAACCATTGTGAACCCTTGCATTTTGTCCCGTCTCTTTGCCAACATGTACATTAACACTGCAAAAAAAAATTAAATTTCCAATGGAATTAGCCACAGAAAATAAAAAAATTCCGTGGAAAAATGTATGTGACAAATTCATTCCAAAGCAAACCAAAATTCTGTCAATAATTCCATAACAAATTCCGTGGTTAATTTCATGTTTTTTTGTAGTGTAAGGTCCCTACCAATTAAATCTTTTGGCCAAGTGGTATGCTCTCCATCAACCCCTCCAAATTTTCTCAAAACTTTTCTTTAAGATGTACTTCAGCCCCACTTAAGGAGTGTAAGCATTGATAAGGTGGATAGTATCTTTCCCAACAATTATATTTAAAGCTACGATTCTATCCTTAGTCTTCTTAACCTCCACCACATTCCTCTTCCATTCTCTATTTGTGATGATACCAACACTATTTCTCACCTTCCATTTTCCTGTGTATCAAAGCTTAAATAAATCAATTTCCTGAGACTCTTTTCCACCCCATTTAGTTTCTTGAAAACAGAATATGTTACTCTTACAAACTCCCATTATTCCCACCACCTCCCTAGATCTTCAAATTAGAGTCCTAACTTTTCAAGTGGCTAATTGAATCTTGCTCTCTCGTAAACTAGCTTCTTTAGTCACCTTCATCCATAAGAGAGGGGTAGCCCTTGCTTATTTAACACTACATCCAGCCGACGATGCAACAGCTCTCGTTCACTTCTCACTGTATCTGAGCCATACAATACATTACTTTTGGGCAACGACCTAGCATTAGCAAAAGGGATGATGAGGAGAGATACTTGTATATACGGGGAGTGTCACATCATCCTTACTCTCTTCAATGAAAATATTTCAATTGTTCCTTTTTGAAACCTCATATCCCATAGATTTATGTTGATTATTTCTCTCTTCTCATGACCCATTACAATAGAAATTTGTGGGGCTTACAAGAAAAGGGAGTCGGGGAATTTTCATTGGAAACAACATAGATGATAAAGTATTACGAGTGTACAGGGTACAATAAGAAGAAATACATGTATATGTCCAGAGTACCACATCATTAACATATTCTTTCAAATGAAAATGTTTGAATTATTCTTTTGTGGGAGAAATACTTATATACTCATAGAGTATCACATAATCTATGCCCTCTCTAGTGAAAATACATCAATTATCTTTTTTTTGTATCTCATACCTCATAGGTCTCTTTTGATTATTTCTCTCTTCATAACACATTATAATATATATTTGTGGGACTTCATAAGAAAAGACAGATGAAACATTCTCAACAGAGAGGGCATGGATGAAGCGGAACTATATGAGTATATAAATATTTCTCCTTTCTTTGAACTCACCCCACATATTTCTCTCTTCATGACCCATTACGATAGAAATTTATAGGACCCACATGATAAGGCAGTGTAGGGGGCATTTTTGTTGGAGACCGTATGAATGACATGGCACTAGAGTATGCATGTATTTCCACTGGTTGTAGGCGATGAGATTGCTCTCTCGATTGCCACGTTGCCTCTTCAAGGACCTCATGCCTTATGTTACTGTGTTTTTAATTGACAATAGTGTGGGGTCTTTGGTTGAATTGATTAATAATTGCCCCAGATTCGTGGCTACCCAAGATTAATCCATCTGGATAAAATTTATGCATCTCTACATCCGTGGGTCCTGCGGCTTGTGAAAATTCAACTTCTGATTGTGCTGCTACCTGCAAAGAGACAAGACCTGGTAACTTTCTTTTACTTGAAAGAGACAACCTAGCTACCAAAAGCATATTGCATATCTAAAAAATATTTCTCAAATTGTTAATCGAGTTAATCATGAATTGACTTATAATCCAACTCACTTAAAATCTTTTTTTTTTCCACGAACAAAGAAAATACCACTCCAGTTATGAATAACACAATATAGATAATTTAATTTTGGGTTAATATAAAATTTGGTTATTCAAGTTTTCCCTTATTTTAATTTTAGTTTTTGAAGTTTCAAACCGGTCCCTCAAGAGGCAAATATGCAAGTTCTTATTAAATTATATATATCAATATTTTAAGTGAATTAAACCTCGAGGAACAAAAAACACATGACTTGAAACTTGATGGGCCAAAATAAAAACTGGGGTAAAAGATGAGGGACAAACTTGCACCAAAAAGAGATTAAAGTGCTGGGTGCATATAAAAAATAAAATCAAGATTATATTTACTAGTTTACCCTTGTTTTTATGAAGCTAAAGGTAAGATGCCATCAAGAGAACGGAGGTATAAAATAAAGTTTAATGTTTTATACTTTCCACTTATCTTTATATATTTTTATAATAAAGATGAGAAGTAATATAAAACATATTAGTTTTATCTACATCTTTTAATCATTTAAAGAAGGTTATTGGACCATTAACTGATGCATTTAAAAATATCACGCCGTCCTGGAGCAATGGATCCGACGTGTTGGGAAGGTCCAATAACATCTTTTTAGGTTTAGGTCACATTTATTAGGAAAGTGATTTTATCTTAAATCACTCGCACTGTTGGGCCGTTCTTCAGACATATACATTAAATGGCAAGGACCCATCAATTTTGCCTTTTTTTTGTGTGTGTCCATGTCAAAATATATCTCTAGGTTCAGAGAACATATATAAATGTATTTGAGATTGTCCATTGACAAGATCTTTATATGCAGTTGGATTCAAATTCATGATTTTATGAGTTGTGAGTAAATTACTTACCAACTGAACTAACATTTATCAACAAGAACCCATTAATTTGATTTGTAGCTAAGTCAGTTGCTTTTCTCCTCCACTAGTTTTTTATCCATGTACTAACTCTGTGTCTCCTTTTTATAAGATTATGCTAAGGATTAATACAATTTTTTGTCATTTAGTTTACTTTTATTTTCATTTCGATCCATCAAATTTAGAATTATATGTTTTGATCCTTCATGTTTCATTCTATTTGAAATACTGATTTATATAATTTAATAAAAATCTCAACCATTTTGCTTCTTGAAGGGTCAAAACTCATTATTGGAAACAGAAGGGCCAAAAATCAAATGAGATCAAAGGAATTAAAGATTGTGTTAATCCTTATTTTAATCTAATTATGTGGTTTAAGAAACTGGTTAATATTTATTAAGAAATGAATTTTTTCAGGTATCCCTTGTTTATAAAGGGGTAAGCAAGAGAGAGAAATATTGGTGAAAGAATGGGTGAAAGAGAATGTATGAAAAAAAAATTAGGAGAGAAAATAGAATTAATTAATGGTAAAATTGTTAAAAAAATTAATTAGATATCAAGATAATCATAAGTTGTATCTTATAAAAATGATCAAGCCAATTCAAAAAGTTGGATCTTATAACAAGGATTGCGGGAAGTAAGTTCCTAGTATAATACTTCGTTTTTAATTCATAGATTCTTTTGAATTTTTAAAGACAATGTTAACTATTATATTTTTTTATTGCATTATTTTTCTTTATTTACTTACTACTAATAAATAATTATGGAGAGTTCAGAGAACAGACAAAATAGTTGAAGGGCATGTTGTCTCGCTTCTAATACGAGAATGTTTTAAAACCTTACAGTACATAGTTCTCTTATTCCATTTATTTGTATTTATAAGTTACTTCAATATCTTTCATAATATCAACAGGGTTAATACAGTCATTGATTCCTTAAATTAGGTCTTTTAAGTTTAAAACCAATAATTTTGATTCTTCAAGTTTTATTTCATTTAAAACATGTGTCCTTAATCCTCTTGTCCTATTTATAAGGTGGGGAGAGAAGGCTTTTTTTGTTATATCTATAAGTCATCTTATTAAATTTTTTATGCAAATGTACATTTTTACCCTTTATTTATTATGTGTTGACTTTACTTTGATGCATTATGATAAATATTAAATAAGGATAAAATTGAAAAATTGTTGAATTTTAAAATCGAGTTAATAAGGCTAATGTTTTTCTTGATCTGTATGAAGCATGTTAAAAATAACTTATAAAATGATCAAAAGAGTACAATCTTATAAAAATTTAGATCATATTACCTGTTACTTTCTTGCAAAAGCGGTAAGCATTAATATCCAATAACTACTAACAACATTGGAAAATAAGCATAGGCTTCGCATAGCCTTAGATTTATGCGCGCGCGCGCGCGCACACACATAAATGCCCGAGAAGTGACAGTATTGTGGCCTTGTTCATTAGGACATCTCTCTTTGTTCTCTGCAGCAGCAGCAGGAAGAAGAAGATGATGATGATGATGGAGAGAAGAAGCAAAGAGGCAGACATTGTTATTGTGGGAGGAGGTATAGGTGGTCTTGCAACAGCTCTTGCCTTACACAGGTAAAACATATATATATATATATATATTCTTATTGTGCCCTACATTTGAATCTGATTAAACTGGGTTAAACATATTTTTCTGTGCAGTATACAGAGTACGAAATTAATTGGACTGTTTCTGCGATCTGACTTTGAATTGTGTGATTTAAGTAGCATAGTACTCTTGTTAAAATCACAGAAAGTAATGGAAGTTGTTTGTGTCTAAAAGCTTTTTATCCCCTTCTTTCCAAAAGTTTACCTCTAGTTAAAAAGAGGTTGGGAGAAAAATCATATGTTAGAGATTAAAAAAAAAATCATTCAACTAGGATGTATGAAAAAAATATTTTATAAATTGCTAAAATTTCAAACAAGGTTATTATACTTAGGGTGTGTTTGTTTTGACGGAAAGGCCGGATAGAAAGGGTTGGTAAGGAAGGAGAAATACTCTCCTCCACTCATTTAGTTTAAAAATTTGAAGAGAAGGGGTCTCCTCAACCATCACGTTTTACCTTTGTTTTTTTCTCTTTTTTTGCCTTTAAGGTGAGCTAATTTTTCTGATCAATTTGTCTAACGTCACCGGTGGTGAGGTGGTGATAGAGTTGGTTGAAGGAGATGGGTTGAGAGGTTGAAGCTGAGGAGGTGGCAGATGGAGAGAGAAGGAAGAGCTAGGGTTGAAGTGAGCGAGAGTGATGGAGATAAAAAATATTTATACTGTGTTTGTATTTTTAAATAAAATCTGTGAATTTTGAACCCAAAAAAAAAAAACAACTTTTAAAGCGAAAAAATATTACTATCGTATTATTAATATAAGAAATAGTTCACCCTTTTTCAATCCATCTCCTTCCTTTCCCTCCCCTCAAGCCAAATGCATCCTTAGAGGGGCAGGTTTAAAAAAAGAGTTAAAATACAAAAATACCCATGTACCTTCACCAAATGTGTCTGACCATATACTTTACTTAGGTGCAAAAATACTTACAAAATTATTTAAAATGGGGGAAAATACAACATACCTTAAATGAAGTAAACTGCCGCTTAGGTTTTACTTTGGCGGGGCTATTCTTAAATGATTATTTAATTGAAAAAAGGACTAATGGTCATTTTAACATTAGAAGTATTCGTGAAATATCATTGGACACCTGAAATTTTTTGTCTCAAAAGTGCTAGAGAAGTTTAAAAACGTATAAATCTGTTCCGACATAACAGATCTTTAATGAAGCCAAACAATTGTTGATGTGACTTTCACCTCACTTTTCTTTTAACTGAGACTTCAAAAAAAATTAAAAAAATTATTATTATTTCATAAAAAATAAGAAGAATTTTTGTTCCAACTCAGACATGGCTCATCTGATTTCAGGGAAGAAGAAGAAAAGGAAGATTTTTTTGTAATTTTTTTTTCCAAATCTAAGTTGGAAAAATATGAGGTGGATACCACATAAACAAGCCACGTCAGTAATTGTTTGACTCCGTTAAGGATCCGTTAAGTCGGAGTAAATTTTATATGTTTTTAAACTTCCTTGACACTTTTGAGACAAAAAAAATTCTGGATGTCCAATGATATTTTATGAATACTTCCAGGACAGAAAAAACCTTTAACCCTTAAAAAAAAAAAAACCCTCCCAACCTATCTTTTCCAAAGTCTAGCTCCGTTTCTGCTAAGAAACCTTCAAAAACTATGACAAAATCATCACCTAGTTTGAAGCTTGTGACTTGTGAGGACCTGAACGAAGAGGCCAAGTTCTAAGAAATATATCCTCTAGAGTTTCTCTCTGTGCTGTTATGAATGCTCAGAGGGCTACCTATTCTTCAACTTTGAAGGACTCAGTTTCCTCCTCCTGACTTCAGTTAGGAAGGTTTGCCATACACCCATTGTTCTCTGAATGGTCATCGTCATACTCCATTGCCTCCACTGATGAGCTTCTTGTCTGCAAGGAGACGTATTTTGAACACCCAGAAGAGTATGAAGCTGGAAGCTTTAAGTCCTCGAAAGTTGAAGGTGCACTGTGAACTGAAGAAGGAATCTGATACTAACATTGATGAAGAGAGAAGAAGAGAGAGACGGGAAGGG
>QFDD01007658.1:0-13994 GCA_006871305.1 Vachellia collinsii | reverse complement strand
GACTGTATGATGGAG
This sequence comes from Vachellia collinsii, assembly GCA_006871305.1. Lineage (NCBI taxonomy): Eukaryota > Viridiplantae > Streptophyta > Magnoliopsida > Fabales > Fabaceae > Vachellia > Vachellia collinsii. The sequence continues at coordinate 13,979 of QFDD01007658.1, read as the reverse complement.
AGGTTGGGGGTTGACAGTGTCTGATAGGAGACATTTTGAAATATCTTGCAAATGGGATTCAAAAATATGTATGAAATCTATAGATGATCATCAAATCTAATATCCATGGATATCTAATATCTATAGATGATAAATTCTGGAGACCTACTGAGTGTGAATGCAAAATTATTGGATGAAAAGGTGACGGAAACTCTTGGTTGGCCACCCAATGAGCATAAATAACACTTTTCAGAGTGTTACTCAAAGTTATTTGTCTGGGGTCATTGTTGTTTGACTGTATGATGGAGAGGTTGGGGGTTGACAGTGTCTGATAGGAGACATTTTGAAATATCTTGCAAATGGGATTCAAAAATATGTATGAAATCTATAGATGATCATCAAATCTAATATCCATGGATGAAATCAGATTGTTTTGGTGTTGTCTTGGGTAATATTGATTTTTTCCATTTATCTTGTTGGGTTGGGTGAAACTGATTGCAATAGAAGTGTACGAGTTTGTCAATTTATTTTGTATTTAATTTGTTGGCCACTTTTCATTGTAGTAGAATTTGAATCTGGCTGCTTATTCTTTTTAATGGATTTGTGATTATATGAAATAGGGTTGACTTCTCTGTTTTAGGACTCTTGCATCTGAATAACTTTTCTGTTTTGATTTAATATAATATAAGATGGAATCATTATCATTTAACATGATCCTGTCTACATAATGATAAAAGGGTTTAACAAATTGTTAAAGAGGGTGCAACGTGAGGGACTAAAATCTATTCATCAAACAGGTTAGATTATTTTTATCTGAGGAATGTCCTTCACAAGTTGGGTTAAATGCTCAAGATCACCTCCAAGCAAAGACATCATTACTGTTTCATCCGGGAGGAGCAGGTTCTCATGACATTCTGCCTCCTGGCTTTGAGGGAACTCAATCCTCAAGTCAGATGCAGATCAAGCTCTCCCAAATTCCAGTTATTAAATGGACCAATCCACTTAAGGTGCGTGCATGCAGAATGTGTGTGTGTGTGTTCCAGTTTGTGTGGAACAGTTTCTTTATTTACTGGATGGCTTTTCAAATAGAGGGAAAAAGGGAAGATGCAAGAGAATCTCAAGTTTTGTTTAATTCATGTATAATTTTTTTAACGTGTTTCAACAGATTGTGCTTAATGTCACATGGCAAGTGGTGGCTGGGGAAGAAAGCAAAGAGGTAGAGGACCAAAATCAGAGAGAGATTAAAGTACTGGAAGCTATTTATCCCCGTCCATCTTCCATTCCTCCAAAGTGCGATTTCTCTTTTGCTTTGTGCCATAATTCATCTTGGATAACTCTTTTGTCATTTAAATATTTATTTTCTTCCCTTCTTTTTCCCTGAATGCAGCCCCTCTGTTTCAATGGATGTAGAAGACTCCTTTTGCAGTGATGATTACACTGCTTTGATTCCAATTACACCAATTGAAGATGAGGATTCTACAGTAGAAGCATCATCTGGAGTGTCACCTAGTTCACAGCATCTTTTATTTGTTGCTGGAGTACCCAGGGGCTCTAACTCTCCTTCAGTTACGCAATTACCCCATGAAATAGAATCTGAGGCTGCTGAAGCATCTGTAGCTTTAAACCATATCATGAAGAACAATGAACATGGAATTTTGATTGACCATGAATTACTGAATAAAATTCTCAGCAACCCAGGAGTGATTGAAAAGATGGTTAGAGATCATGGAAATACAAATAACTCACAACATACATTCAATGCTAGCTCATCTGTGGTGACTTCACGTCCACCCATTCCTCTGAATCAAGCTGAAACCAGTACACCTTCATTTGGTGCCTTTTCAGCCAGCCCTTCCTATCCTGCTCAGATGGGGGGTGGGGTGGGGCCTGTTGCTCCTCAACGGGTCCCTCTGCCTGCAGTTAGTCTTGGAGCTCCTCCAGTAAAGGATGTGAACTACTATAAGAGCTTAATTCAGCAGCATGGTGGAGAAAGACAAGAGACTCGGCCTTATCTGAACAACATTAGGCAGCCCGTTGAAAACCAGGAGACAACACACAATTCTAGATTAAGGGAACCAAAACCCAAGATAATGAAGCCTTGTATCTATTTCAACAGTTCAAAAGGATGTCGGAATGGAGCTAACTGTGCATACCAGCATGATGTGGCATTTCAACCCCGTGGTGATGCTGTGCCAGGCGTACAAAGTTCAAAGAGAACCAAAATGGATAGCGAGATTAGCAGTTGGTTAGACTCTTGATTTGCCAGGTTGCCGAGCTGTGCCTTTGATGAGTGGTCATTTGAGACCGCCATGTTCAGCTTTCTTCTGATGTGTACCATTTTTTAATTGAAAAGCTCCGTTTTCCTCCCCATGAATGAGAATATGCAGGAATGGCTGTTTTTTGTTATGTTTTATTTATGCTGCAACTGATCGCGAGTATCAATAATCTAGAAATATATTTACATATTTATCATTTATTTCTTTTGGTATTATGATGAATGTTGACATAGATCTCAGTGAATGTGAATGAGAATGTGATGGATACCGTGACAATAAAGGAAGGGAAAGAAATTTGTTCGTAAGAAATTGCAAACTTGCTGTAGTCAAAGCGTGAGAGGCCAAGAGCAAGAATAAAAGAACCTGGATTCTTTAATGATTTAAGGGGAAGCGCGGTTAATTTTTAAACCCGTGATCGAGATATCCGCTGTTGTGATGTTGGCCTATATTTCTACCTCTTAATTACTAAATTTAATATTAATATAAAGAATATTTGATCTTTTAAATTTGTATCAAATTTCATTTTCATTCCTTAAATTTAAAAAGTATATTTTTAATCTTTTTATTTTAATATTCTTACCCCCTTTTAATATACTTATTCAACAAATTTAAATAATAATTTTATAATTAAATACTGATAAAATATATTTAAATTTTAATTATTTAATATAATAATTTTTTATATTTTAAAATCTAATAATGTTTTATCATTATTCAATTGGAAAATTACTGTAAAATTTGCTCAATCATCATTTATACTTTTTAAGTATTAGGACCAAACTAAAATTTGACCAAAACTTAAACAATAAATATATACTTTATCCATTTTAAAAACAGGATTTGGTTTAGGTTCAGAATATAAGATAACATTTAGTGTAAACAATTTTAGTTTCTTGCCAATTGATATTGCTACCATTAAACAATGAACAGGAGACTCTAATGAAATAGATATTGAATCCGATCCGTGAAAATTAAGATCTGAACGGCTATAGGTAAGCGGCAGGTAGACCGTGTCTCTTTACTCTCCCCTCTGCACTGTGCTCTAAAGGAGCAAGAAGCATTTAATTCCGGAGGGATCCGATCTGCTCCAACTACGAATCTCGACCTCGCTGCTTTCTCCTTCCCTGGCCTGTGTGTGAGTGGTACAAGACTCGCCCCAGGATGGGTTCTGTTTCTCTTAAAATAGGTGATGGCACTGCAAGATTTAAAAGAGCCACTTTTTGTTCTTCGGCTGTCAACATTCTCATGATCGTCTGCGTTATCACTACCAATCTTTTTGCCCTATATGCTTTCACTGCTTCCCCGAAACACCATAGCAACCACCTGCTCCTCCACACTCAAAAGAACTTCTCTCTCATTTCTGAACAGGTCTCTCTCATACTAAGAGAGATCGATTCGTCTCAGAAAAAATTGGTCCAGATGGAAAAGGAGCTTCTTGGCTATGAAAATGTTGACCTTTCCAGACCTAATATCGCTAGCGAACTTAAACTCTATCTCCGGCACCACCAGCTCCCTCTGGGCAAAGATTCGAGAACTGGGATCACTGAAATGGTCGCCTCCGTTGGTCATTCCTGTGAGAAATCAGCTGATTTATTGTCTCAGTACATGAATTACAAGATTGCTGGACCTTGCCCCGATGATTGGAGTTCAGCGCAGAAACTGATCTTGCGCGGATGTGAGCCTTTACCGAGGAGGAGGTGCTTTGCTAAATCTGTTTCTAAGGTAGGTCTTTATCCTTTTCCCATTTCCCTTTGGAAACCTGTGGGTAACAAGACTGTTAACTGGAGTGGTCTGGGTTGTAAGAACTTTGAATGTTTGAATGGTAAGAAATTGGGTAGAGATTGCATTGGTTGCTTTGATTTGGTGAATGGCTACGAGAATCAGAGATATGTGAAGGCTAGAGGTAAGAATGATTTTGTCATCGACGATGTGCTGGCATTGGCAAATGGAGGAATTAGAATAGGGCTTGACATTGGAGGTGGGTCCGGATCCTTTGCGGCTAGAATGGCCGATAGGAACGTCACCGTGATTACTAACACTCTGAACATAGATGCGCCGTTTAGCGAATTCATTGCTGCGAGAGGGCTGTTTCCTCTGTTCTTAAGCTTAGATCATAGGTTCCCATTCTATGACAATGTGTTTGATTTGATTCATGCGTCGAGTGCCTTGGATGTTGGAGGGAAGCCTGAAACAATGGAGTTTTTGATGTTTGACATTGATCGGATTTTGCGTGCTGGTGGGTTGCTTTGGCTGGATAACTTCTACTGTGCCAATGATGAGAAGAAGAAGGCCTTAACTCGTTTGATCGAACGTTTTGGATATAAAAAGTTGAAATGGGTTGTGGGAGAGAAGGTTGATGGTGCCGGATCAGGCAAAGCTGAAGTCTTATCTGCTGTGCTTCAGAAGCCTGTAAGAGTGTAAAGATTAGGAGCAGCTTATACAACAACAACAACTAGCAAGACAAAACAACTCTTTGCTTTTGCTGGCTCTCTTTCGCACGTAATATGTGTTATAAGATCATACAAGCAAAAATAAGTGCGCTATTTGTTTATCTAGTTGTAAGCCCCAAATGTCCTCTATTTTCAGTTCTGTTTTACATCTTTATTCTGTATCTGGGTATTTGGCTATTTTCTGGTTAAATTAAATTGTTATGATATGGAAAATGAATTGCATTTTCCGGTCTGATCTTGTTGCTCTAAGAAGCTCTTGAGTTGCAAAGGATTCAACCACTGCAACGTTTCCTATCTGAGTGATTACGGCAATGTACTTGCAGCCGCAGCATGAGAATTGCCCGCTTCGGCTTCCCTCCATCCTTTAATTTTAGCCTGTCTTTTATTGGATCGTCTCCTTACAAATATTCTCGTTCCAACTTACATAGTACGGGTATAAGAAATGAGAGGCGAGCATAGCTTGATCGATTATATAATTATATTAACATTAATTTAGATGTAAAAATTTCAGGCGATCCTTATTTTATAACTTGCGGATGGCGAAAAGTTTAAGCTTACCGTATGATCATTCTACACTAGCAATCAAGGGGGTAGAAATTTATTGGATGCCTAAATAGAGATTATCATTTATTTCCATATTCATATACTCTTTGCTGAAATGATGAAATAGACACATGTTTTAATTTTTTTTCCGTAATCCTAAATTTCATATCAATAGACAAGCAATTGGAATAGAATATTCAGAGAGCATTTATTTTTGGAGATTCTAAGGGGGGATTCCCAGGCAATTCATCTGGAGGGGTGATATTACTTTCTAACCAAAATCTATCAAATGCTTGGAAAGGCCACCCTAAAACCACAACAAATCGAATGAGGTATAATCATGCAATTAAAATCCAATTTTATCCTATTTTAAAAATATTGAGAAAATTAATCTTTTGATCTTCAACTTTTAACCCACTTATAACTCACTCCTTTAAGTATAACTTGGTGTGACATAGCCTCTCAACTTTTGATTTGTTCAGAACTTAGTCTTTATTCTTTCATTTTTTTTAGAAAATGATCCTTATCAATCTAAACTCATAAATAGGTTATCCTATGTGTAATTAATAAGCGTTGACCATGACTGCCAAGTCGCCATCTCCATTGCCATTACCGTTAAACTCAACCTCCCTCCCTTTGCTTGTCGCAAGAAAGCTAGTGGGTGCTTCCTATTGGCGGGGAATGGTTTTTTGAAGAGTACAAAAAGAACAGATGAAGAAGAAATTGTGCACGATGTTTCTGAGGCGTGGGTATTACTTTCCTTTAGGCTTAGTTCACCCCTATCTATTCTAATATTATAGGGTATAAGTTAAGTTAACCAGCGAATTTTCTACAAGATATAATAGAGACCCTTTAAATATAAATCGCACTCCCAACACTTAAATCAAGACAACAAAAGCTTTTATAAAATAATAATTTAGCTTTATCTATTTGTACATTCAAAAAGAAAGATAAATTGGGCCCATTTGGATATTAGTTGGGAGAATAACTTTTGGTCAGAATGTATTTTGAAAAATGACTTTTGTCCATAATATATTTAAAAAAATGAAAACTTGTTTGAATAACCGTTGTAAAAGTGACTTTTGATGGAACGTAACTTAAAAGAAAATGAATCTCATTAAATAATACATATATACATATATATTATTTTATATCGTGATAAAATTAGGGAAAAAGTAAAATGATAAAAAATAGTTATAATATTTCAAGTCTTGGAATTTTAACATTTAGGTTGTAACTTGAAGTATCCCAGATCTCGACTTTAAATGTTTAGATCACGACATGTAATTCATTTTGGACAAAAGGAGCTTTTTTCTCCTCCCCAGAATGCATTTTCCCCATAAAACACTCTCAAACACTCATTCTCTCCCCAAAATGCATTCCTGATGGCACAAATGGTTTGTCAAACACACTGAATGAGTTTGATCTTGTTGTATGTAAAAATTTTGTCCAAATAGAGAGATGAGAAGAGTATTTATAGAGCATTGAGAGACATCTTAAAGTGCTACCTTTTGAAGTAATGTATCTTCAATTAAAAGTTACAATCATACTACTTTAATAAAAAGTCACAACCATAAAAAAATTTTCATGAAGAGTTACACATTTATAATATGTAGAGATACATGATTTTAGAATTATAACCCTCTATACAACCTTTCAAATAAACTCGTTATTTTATAAGGACATAACACTTCAAATATACTTGTTATCTTATAAGGATATAAATTTTAAAAAATCACATCCCTCTTGTTAAAAATTCACATCACTTCGTTTTGAAAATATTCCGACGCTCCCTGCTCCCTTTGAGTTCCACCGCTGCTTCTCCCTTCCAACAACAAGCACATGTTTTTTTTCTGATCCTAGATCATTATATTATGCTTGGATTTAAATTTTTATCGGCTGCGCACAGTCATTCCATCATGATGACTAAAGGCTTGTGTCTAAGAGGCAGAGAGAGACGTCTTGATTCTTACCTCTGAACCACAAATTAACAATGCCAAAAAAACGACCGTACAGAGAGGGGGAGAGAGAGATACAAAGCAAGCTGCTGGGCTTGTTGTTGGATATCAAGGCGAAAACGTGAGATATATGTACCGGTAAGTAGATGGGCTGAAGGGGCGGGGGGAGGGTGCAGTTTCAGTTTATTAAAGGGGCGGGGGACGTCTGGAAGGAGGGTGGCTGGGTTCAATGGAAATGGAGATGGTGACTTGGCACCCATGTGAGGCCTTACTGATTTACACATAGGATAAATAACCCAGATACGAGTTGGGTTGATAAGGAATCATTTTCTGAAAAAAAAATGAAAAGATAAGAAATGAGTTCTAAACAAGTCAAATGTTTTGAGTCACACACCAATTATGCTTGAAGGATTGAATTATAAATTAGGTAAAAGTTGAAAAATAAAATAATTAATCTTCCCAATAATATTTAAACATAAATATTGATATTAGGTACATGCATGTACAGACATCAAAACCCTTCTAATTATTTCCTTCTATTAAACTATGTCGAACGAACCAAGCATTATATAAGAGCTTTCATATATTCAGTGCCAACTTTTTAAATAAAAATAAGAGAGAATGAAGTTTTTAGGTCTTCCTAATGACCCCATAATTACCCATTTCATTGAATCCTAATGAGTAGTGATTTCTTCGGCATCATGGATTCTTAAAACTCTTGCTCTTGGCTATAGGAATGTACCACTTAAAGTCAATAATTATAATACTTGATTGCAACAATCTGACACAAGCTACATATGAATAACCTTGAAGACATTGCCTGCCACCCTCTTAAACGAGAAAAGCTCATATAAGGAATACACCCACAACAAATGCCTTTATAAGAACCAAGTCAGTGCAAAATTCGGTTTAGTGGTCCTACGGGCAGCCACCTGGCACGGGTCCATTGAACTGTTGCGCTGCAGCACTGTTTAGAAGCTTCATTCCCTCCTCGCTCATCTGTTTTACTTCCCCAGGAGATAAAATCCTGATGCAGCGCACACATCCCACGAATTCCCTATACCAAATTCAAAGCATTAATTGCTTCGCAGAAACTAAGCAGGGCATCGCAGCTGATCAAATATTGAAACTTCAACGTAAAAGATCGCACGCTGCATTGTAAAGAGGTTAAGGTTAAGGAGCTTACTCCCAAGGATCGTCCCCAACAAGAAGAACGTCGTTTTCATAATCTACATATACCAATTTCCATCCTGAACCTTTGGTGTCGTTCAGCAGACCCTCAAGACCAAACATGCGTTCAATTGCGGAGATTAGTTCTTCGTAGTTCTTAAAAGTGGTTACATCTAATGATCTTCCTACTGACCCTGCCTTTTGAACCTGAAAGCCCAGAACACCAAAACCATCATATGATAAGTATATATGATCTTGTAAATAAAGAGTGTTTGGATTAGATTTTAGATAATAATTCTTCATCACATACCTTGGTGTAGGTTCGCACAGGTGCGGGCACTTGTGGCCATGAGTTGTTATGCAGAAAGCTGCTTTCGTCAAAATCAACGTGGCTTGAAGATGTGCCACCACCAGAGTTGTCAGGGATGTCTTGCAGAGAGAAAACGTGTGACTCGGCCAGACTTGCGGAGGTTATCTGAGACTGGACGTCCTGGCTCGAATTTACGTTGCCGACCATGCAATCTGATGGGTTCTGGAACTCCCCGTCCTTCAACACGCAAAAGTCATCCAAAATAGTGCTCGAAGTAGAAGGATCAACCATAGTACTTACACTGTTGCTGGCATCAACATTCACACTACTGTACACCCCGCTTTGAGTATTGCTCTCAGCTGATAGATCCCTCAGATTGTTTGAATTAAGCATACAATTAAAGTTCTGAAAACCATGCTGTGAGATGGGTGTTAACTGGTCTGCTTGAGGCAAGGACTTGAAATTTTTGAGATATTGATCCCACGTTTCTTGACGCACGGAGGGTAAAGGGGAATTGACTGCTTGTGGGAGAAGTGTAGACTGTTCTTGCGGAGGCCCAGCTGATCGGCTCGCCCCAGGAAAAGATTGGCATGAGGAATACAACATCCATTCATCAATGTCTGCCTGAGGAAGCAGGCCATTTAAAAGAGTATAATCAGATTGAGGTATATCAACCATTTGAGAATTAGATATTGCTGATTCTAACTGAGGCTGCACGGGCCATGGACTCTGGTTTTGATTAAGCAATGCCATTTGACTCACATGGACTGGTGGGTTCATGGCGTTCGCCGTCACTTTTTCCATGTTGCATCCTTCTATTGAAGGACAGTCAACAATATGATCAGTTAAGTCCACAGATTCTAATTTTGTCTTGTCAAAAACTGCTCCAGAAGATTGAGCATTCTCAAATTTAGGCAGAGGATGCAATTTCCAACTCTGATCACCTTTCAACAGGGAATGCAAGTTGAAGGCGTTAGGTTGGTCAGGGAAAGATTGAGAATGATCTTGACTTTTTGGCGGTATGCTCCCTGAACATGCAATATGAGCTTTTTGGTCATCTGTCGCTAGTGGCTTCTTCAAATCTTGTGAGAGATCACTCTTGGCACTAGATTCTTGCTGCATGACCGATGGAACGGCTCCAGGATTGTTCACCAGTTGAGGTTTAAGAAGAGCTTTCATCAGGTGTTCCATGTATAGATTTTGTAGAGAGTTTGGGGGCTCCAAATTTGCATTTTCAGGAACTTGTATAAAAGGCCTCCTCAACAAAGTCCCCCACTCATTTTCCGTACCTAATAACACATTTTGTAATTAAATAGAGGCCTTACTTATAGATAAAAGAAAGAGTAAACAAACTCACCAAATGATCCAGATTGAAATGGTCGTTTCAGACTCGAAGTCAAAGAAGGGAAGATAAAAAGACTTTCAGGAGTCTCAATTTCCCAAGCACTAACTCTATTCTGCTTATCGCCGCACCCTGGCTCATCCCACTCCACCTGTTAAGTTAAAAATTGTTTTATTGCCGACCAAGTACAGTAGGACAACTCTTCTATAGAATTCTAATTCTAAAACATGAAGTATGCACTATTCAACGAGTAGCGAGCTGAGAAATTCACCTGAATATTTCTCCACTTTGAACCAGGCCACCTCAAAGGATCCAAGTCACTGACACCAACTATAGTGCCCATATACCTATAGAAAGAATGACAAGTCTTAGCATCTTTCTGCATTCTAAGCCTCTTGACCATATCAAAAGTAGATGGTAATAGCAATAGGCAGGTATACTTAGTGCGTTGGTTAATCTTATCTACCAAGAGCAGAGAATATTCTAGAAGCCATGATATTCTTCAGTCGGTCAACAAATTACCTGCGCTTACCCGATTCCTCTGTCTCAAACATCATACCAAACCTCATGCCAACTGAAAGCTGGGTGCCATATACGGCTTTTCTGTATTTAGCCAGTGGAATAACAAATTCCGAAGGGCATGCCCTACAAATAAGGAGGAGACGCTACACTGTCAAATGAAATCGTCCAAGACGCCATACGATAATACTAAATATAAATATTACTAGTGAATGCTAGATAACCATGCGGGAATACTAAATATAAATGTACCTTGGGTTGTAGAAAATTGTAAAGGGGCTCTGATTAGCAGCAGCGTGAGCTGCTGCAGCAAGCACACCAATATGCATGCTATCAGCAGATAGGACGGATGACGGCAATGTTGTCTGTTGACGATTTGCACGCCTAACACCAACTAGCAATTGTGATCTCTCGTCCCTGTTAATAATGGCACAAGAGAGTAATTTACTTTCTTGTCCTTGGAATACTTCAACTTTAGTATTCATTCATGAATTTTGCAGTCATTGCTTTGTACAAAGATCATTCTGCCTGTCTGGATATGATAATGGTCATTCATGCAGTTGCTTGACTTAAAAGAAACTCACAATGAGATGCTACGCTTAAACAATAAATGGAAAGTCGTTTGGCTGCATAATGATTGTGACCACTACTTACCTGATAAAAAGAACAGCATCGCCAGCTTTAAGCCTCTTTGAACCAACAAATAAACTCCATCCTGTTGTGAGAAGATGTCTCTTCGGCTGACCTATATAAAGGATGCAAAACTACGCAACTTGTCCAAACCTCCCACTTAATTGGGACTCGAAGATGAAAAGCATTCTTACCTCGGTATATATGTCGGAATGTCCAGGTATTATCATGCAAGTCTCGGACAACGAGTTCTTGTGTTGGAGGTTGAATGGTATAGTCCTGAAAAATAAATATATCAGTTAAAAGGCAGTATATATTTTTATCCCGTACATTGCAAAGATAACTTCCGACGAAAATTTTTTATAGGCGTACCAAAGGAGGAAAGAGCTTTTCTGCAGCCCTGCGAGGTACAGAAAAGCCACCGTGCGTGCTAGTATCACTGGCAGTCAAAGTTTTGCAGAAAAATTCACTTGGATGTTTACTAGACTTCATCCCAAAATCAGATATAGGAAAGACATCCTTTTCCTGACAAACAGTGAATTTCAAACTAAGAAGAACGTCCAATATAAAAATTTTATCCTTCCATAGGTAACAGTAACAAGTTGGAAATCTGAGACTTCGTGGGTATGCAAGCTTACAGAATTCACTGGTTGGAGACTCATTTGAGCGTATATTTCGTCCGTGTCTTTATCTGCCTATTTTTAAATACAGCAAAACGGTGAAATTTTTTCTAAAGATTACGCATCATCTGAAATGCGAGCTTGAAGACAGATACAAGATGTAATCAAATAGCCCGGATACTCACATGAAGTGCAACATTTTGAACTTGGCAAAGCAACTGAGATTGAAGATTCGGATAGTTTGGAATCTGTGAAGTTGCTGTTCTTCTAGTGGAAGCCGCCACCTGTTCAGATTTAAACAAGTTCTTATAAAAAAAAAATTGAGGTCACCGTGCTTTAGTAGATCAATGCTATAAGTTGACCGATTAAAGAAAGCTCGGCCCAGGAGCTTTCCGACAATCACCGCAAAATACGATTTCTTTCAAGTCACGTTGTGGCTTCTTCTGCATTTATCAGCCTCAGAATCAAGCTGGTCATGCACAACTTGTACACTACTTAAAAAGAAAGAACGGGGCAACTCTCCACTTTAAAACAAGGAATATGTCCAAAATGTCTCGACCTTAAAAACAAAACCATATCTACAGTGAGCTTAGGGATAATCAAATGGCAATTACATGCAAAACGCACCGCATACTGTTTCCGGAATCCATAGAATGTTTGGCGATATGAAGTTGCATCAGACACATTTAAAGGAAGACATTGATCAGCAAACAGTAATTCCAATTCATTCCTTCATTTGGATAAGTTCCAAAAGGTTAAACAATTTTAGATCTAATAATACTCGAACAGGACCACCCTTTTTCACTTGAACGTTCTTATCTAGATAGAACAAGTTACCTTTCAGAGCAGAAGGTCGGTTGATGGACAGGACCCAAGTATTTTACAAGACTATCCAGGTTGAATGCTTACAAGCATATAAAACTATTAACTTTTCCGCACCTTTGAATAGCCTCTATTATCAATAATTCAATACTTATCTTTCCGGATGAAAAACTGGTAACTGGAAACTGTTGTGTCCCAACGTGTAGCATTTTAGTGGTGAGAACGCAATACTCGAAAGTAGATCAAACCTACGGACAAGAGTAAGAATCGGAATGAGTACGAGGTTTACCTGTTCACTGTGTCCCTGAGGGAAGTAATACACCAGACTCCCCATCTGAGGCAAGCTTACAAGTGGGCCAGCGCAAGCATGCCATAACTCGGAGTTTATACTCTTCCGGACCCCTGAAATCAGCAGATTCAAGCTCAAGATGCGAGCATTGAAAATTTAGTCTTGAAAAAGGCCAGATAGCTGCAAAAGACCTCACCACGCCTATCAGAGCTATGTTTATAAACAAAACTACATTTAACTCGAAAATGTTACTTGGTTGGTTCAAAACGATTCAGAGCCGGAATATATAAAAAGCGGGATTGAAAGAGAAAATCATGGCAATGTAACAAACCAGATTGATCCTGCATTTCTTTCAGCATCTTCATCTCAGCAGCTAGTGATTGACCCCCAACAATTAATCCTCCGGTTTTAATCTTGTCTTCGACGAAAGCCATCGCTCTCCACTTCAACTTAAACAAGAAGAGGCCATGTTTCTACGTCTCGGATTCAAAGCCTGTGCAGCCCACCAAACAAGAATTTCTTCATCCCGGTTGGAAAATAGCACATCGAGTGATCCCACATTTCTTGTTGGAATAAAGAAGCAAGAATCACATTGGTTGTTGGAGAAAACAAAAGAATACAAGCAAAAAGCCAAAAAGCAGAGCACAAAATGAAGGAACAAAACCTGCAAAAGGAGGTCTGAAAATCTTAGAGTGGGGCTCGGCAAAACCAAAACCCATGGTTTTGCATCAACGCACGCGGACCGACGCACGGATGGGGCATATTATAGAGTTGAGTGCCTGTTTCTATGTCGAAAAGAAACTGACCTTTCAATGAAGCCTCTCATCCCATCCTTTACTTCTTTCCTGTCAAGCAAAAGCACCATTACCAAAGCCCTCTCACCTCTGTTCTCTCTCTTCTCTTTGCTTCCAGCAGCAAATAGTGTGCATGCTCCTATCCCGCCCTACACACTTTCGTACACGCCCGATTCCTTTGCAGCTTTAAACTGTGAGCAAAAGAATCAGACCCAAACAATAAATTTGTATAAAAAAATGAAAACGGGAAAAGCAGAGCTTGACCGTATGAACACGA
>QFDD01007657.1:0-12405 GCA_006871305.1 Vachellia collinsii | reverse complement strand
AAGATTAGAACACAATGGAAGCTTACAGGTAGAGAATCTCGCCAGCCTTGACCGTGCATTGTAATGGCTCAGGGCCATTGAAATACAACGGGAACTTGGACATTTCATTATCCGTGGTCTCTGGAGAAGGATAAGGATTCACACTACACCAAGGTACATATCTTGTTGGCTTCTCAAGTTCTAAAGTGAACCCTCCAGCATCCTACGAATCATAACAGCAGCACTATTAGAAAGTAATTCAAATTTCAAAACATATTTAATCAATGAGACGAAACATGCATACCCAAGAATATCTATAATGAGAAGCGGGGTATTCTTGAATGTACATGCGATGAACATCAGAAGGGGGTAACAGAAGAAAATGCTTCTCCCCAGTGACCACAGCATAGAGATTCTCATAGTGATCCTTGTGAAACGAAGTCTGAGAGTGCTGATTACCAATCCAGAGATTCACAGCTTCAGGAGCGCAACCAAGAGCATCAGTAGCCCAGGGAATGTGGGGATCACAATCATCAGCCAGAGCTGAATACTCAGACTGAAAACAGTCATTCTGCTGCTGTGCATAGGCTACAAACTTCAGGTTTGAAGAACAATCTCCAGCTCCAGAAGAAATAAGAGAGAGAGCTTCAGGGAAAGGCATTTGCTCAATGTGTGCAGAGGCGAAGCAGAGTGAAGGGGAAGAAGCAGTGGTTTCAGAGGGAAAGGAAGAAGCAGAGAGAGGCGACGGACCCTGCTGCTCATGAGTGTCCAAAGGGACAAGGGCATCAGCACACCCATTGGGGGTGAGGTGGAGCGAGACAGATGAGGAGGAAAGAACACGGGTGAGATAGGAGTGATTGGTCCAGGAACAAAGGGCAGGCCAGTGGTTAATGGCATTGGAGATGATGCAGGGCTTGTTGGGGGAGACAAAGCCTCTGAGGAATTCAAGTGGCGTAGGAGGGGATTCTAGCCTCTCAACTCTGGAAGAGTTTCCCAAGCTCAGATCCCTCACGTCATTCCACAAGGCCTCAATCTCCTTCATGTAAAATGAATTCACCAAGACCCCAAAGTTCGAGTCCTTATGAGTAATCAGCCGTGAATTGCAGTGTTCAAGCCTGGCTGTTGTACACTGGATCTTGAATAACTATGCCTTTGACGTAAAAAACTTTTGTTTCTCTGTTCCAGTCTCCCATACTTGACCCTAAAATTCATGGCAAGTAGGAAATTAAAGAGTAATCCGATAATTCACAAACATTAAATGCAATTCCTAAAAATATATAAGCTAAGCAACCTTTCTATCATTGGACAAGTGTATTTAGCAAAGTGAATAACCAAACAATCTAACTCTTTCCTAAAGTTTAAAAAATAGAGGACAAGTAAGCATTCAAGATAAAAAAAATTTACCACAATTTTCATGCCATTTCAACAAAAACTCATACTATTTAAGGCAAGAGCTGAGATTAAAATAAAAGCTCAAAACTTGTATTGTCAAAACTCCTTCCTCACCCCCAAACTTAAAATGGACATTGTCCTCAATGTCTAAACAAGAACAATAGGCGATGAAAAGAAAAGGCATGTACTATTTACAGCCACATTTACATGTAATCAACAAAAGAACAGTAATATGAACCCTGTCAGAGCAACTACAAATATTCCCATCATGTAAGAAAGCATAGTACTCTGAAATTGTAATCAAACAGTAAAACCAAGTATTAGTATCAATTCCACACAAGTGTACTTAATCACAACTGATACAAGTATCATTTTTTTTTTTTTTTGAGTCAATCCAAGCTTAAACATTATAATAACGGATCATCTCATGAGGAACAGAAGTGCAACAGCAAATTCAGGTTCAAATCAATCACATTCATGACTAGGAACAAGTGTATCACCTATCTAAACAATCCAAGCAAGCCTAAAAGAGTCTAAGCAAACACATCAATGCTAAAGATCACGAAAAGAAATATGTCTAAACTAAACAAGCACAAAACCGCAAACAATAAAAACAGATCTCAGAACATTATTTTTAGAAAAGAAGCTAAAGTCAGAAGAAACAGCAAGCAGTAATCAATTATAACACATTTGAATTTTGAACCCACAGAAAAAGAGCCACGCCCACAAACAAAATAACAGTTCCGCAAGCAAAATCAACAAGTGAAGTCCTAAAAAGAAATCCAAAAAGCCCCAAGAGCTTACTCTCCTAATCCTAGAAAGAAAAAAGAATAAACTTAAAAAAATAGAAAAATAAACTGTACGTGAGAGAGTTTTGTCTCGATTTGCGTAAAATTGCTGTTGAGAATTGATTGGCAAACAAGCCCTAAATCCTAAAAGAAGAAAAATTAAATAAGAGAAAGACCCCCAAACTTAAGCTCCATTAAGCCTCAAATGTAATTCCTTTGTAGCTCCATTCAAAAAAAATTGTCCAAAAGTCAAAACTTGCAGCAACTCCTCTTATCTCCAACCACACACAAATTTTTTCTCAAGAACAAAAATGGACAACCACTATGATTACCTCATTACAAACCAATAGTAACCACAACCATTATTTACTTCTAAATAAGTATTAATCCACAAATAATTTCCAATCGAGCGGAGCACGTAATCCTTAAAATCCAACCTCAAAGTTCAGGAGCATTAATTCCCAACAACTCCAATAGCAATAATGAAGATAAATCTCACCAATTGTACCTTGTTAAAAGTCTAACCATGGGAAGAATCCAAAATTTGACTCCCAATTCAGATTAAATTAAGGCTAACATCTCTAGCTCTATGCCAATCCAGACAGCAGATGGTAGCAAATCCAGTGCCTATTTTGAATGCCAAAATTCAAACTCCTCAGCAAAATGGAACAAGAGAGTGAGCCCAAAGAATTACCTTGGTCAGGCAAACAAAACAAAGGAAGCATGCGACAAACCAGAAAGGAAATAGGTGACGGTAGATAAAGGAGGTGGGCTTCGAATTGAGGTTGACGACAGTGAAGCTTGGCTGAAGGCGTGACTCTCGGGTGCAGAAGAACAATCAAGATAACAAACGAAGTTACGGAAAATCAAAGGGGAGGCAGGGAAGGAAGAATCAAGAGAGCAGAGTTTCCGGCAAGCAGTGAGGGTGGCGAAAATGCAGAGACAAAGAAAGATGGGCTGTTAGCAACTCAAGTGTTGCAGCGGAGGACAATAAACGATTGAGCTCGGTGGGGATGTGGCCCGAACTTCAGACGGCCCGGAGTGAAGAAGGAGACGGCGACAATGGAGCTCTGAGGTCTAAAGCGCCGGCAGTAGAAGCGAAAAAGCTGGTGAAATTCGGAGCACCAAGAAACGCGCTTCCTCTCTGCATCTACCACTTTAACGACGTCGTATTTCGTACATAAAGGTGTTCACTTGCTGGACGGTATAGATTGGTTTATTAATCAAAACGACTGCGTTCTCATAGACGATCATAGCCGTTCATCCCAATGATAAATCCTAGCTGTCCGTTGCTTTTCCTCTCCACTCACAAAAAAAAAAAAAAAAAAAATTCAGCTTCTTCCTTCACCAGGTCAATGGGTTGTGATGAGTTAAAACATATAAAGTTTATTAACTTTCTATATTTTTTAGATAATAACACAAATTGATATTAAAATAAATAACAAGGTCTACAGATTACAAATGTATATGGAACAGAATTGACTACCTACGAAATTGCAATAAAACAACTTAGAAATGGTCCTAATAACATTCAAAAATAAAAAATAAAAAAGTAGAGCTAAGATTTTCAAACAAATAATATTAAATCAAAGAGATGACTCTTTAGGAATGTGTATAAAACATCTATTGACCAAGTAGATAATCAATTGATGCTTGCAATCTGATTATTGCAACCTAGAATTTCAAATCCAGAATAGAGCAACACAATGCACTTAGAATAAAGATTCATTTCTGGAATGGCATGGTTCTACCTTAGGAACTCCTTGAGGGGACAACCTTAATGGAAAATAATTTCATGACAATAATGTTTCCCAAGTTTTTTATATTTATGGAATATAATGTTGCACCCATAATCATTAATTAGTAAATATATTCTTTAAAATGTCATGCCGAACCAATGAAGTAGAATTAGAGAATGTTAGGTTGGCAAAATTAACTGCATATTGGATTTCCTTAATCAGTGTCATTGTACTATTCATTTTTCCTTGATGCAGGGCTAAATTTTGCCTTTTCCAAATGAAATTCAACAGGCCAATCACATGATTTACCAAATGAGAATGACCATCATTATCTAGCTAAGGCCAACAAAGCGTTACATAACTAGCTATTAAATTCAGAAGTAAATTTGTTTAAAGAAGAAATAGTGTAAATAAAAAAAAACCAAGGGGGGAGTTGAGTTGATAAAACAATAAACTAATGTAAAGTTGTTTTAACTTAACCAAAAGTTTCGAATTCAAGATTTGGGAATAAAATAAGTAGGTAGTAGGGGTGTTGTCAAAAGCTATGGTCCTATCAAGTCTCATATCTGGATAAGTCTAAACCCATGAAGTTCCCCCGACAAAGGATTGATCTAGGATAAAGGGTGCATATGCAAAAAAATTGTGCTAAATTGATGTGCAAATAATAACATATATAAGAGTAGTTATGGATTAGTTATGTTAGTCACTACTTAGTTTTATAGATTAGTTATGTTAGTCACAAGTTAGTTTTACTAAGATAACCATTAGCCTAGAAGTATATGAATAAGTATTTGTTTGGATTAGTTGTGAAAGCATTTTTTTCAATGTAATTTACACTTTAATAGATAAATATTTGAGAGTAGTTCTATGTGTGAACTTGTGTGAACTTGATTTCATAACACTATAACAAACGGGCTCCAAGGGGTTAGGTACTCATACTATTGCAATTATATTCCCTCTAGTTTCTCTTCTCTCTTTTTCTTTTCTCTAATGTGTTATTGTATAAAGAATAGCGATGAAGAGAAGAGAGAGGAGGAGAGAGAGAGGAGGGAATGAGAGAGACTAGTGGAAATAGAATTGCAATGGTCTGGACAAATACCAACGTAATTCAATTCTAGATGCATAGTCTCTCTCTCACACACACACATATATATATACACACACGCGAGCAGGCTAACGGTGATATCACCAAAATTAATAGTATCGTTGGTATTTAATATAAGTTAGTTGACTTTTTTAAAGAGATTAAAAATAATAAATAAATTATTTAATTTAAAATATATTCTAAAATAATTATGTATATCATTATATTATAAATTATTTTATAAGTTAGCCAAATTAGTTTAAAGAAAAAATTATAAATATAATTTAATTAGCTTCTTTAATCTTTCAAAAAAAAAAAATCAATTATATCTTATATTAAGGAGTAGAGGTAATATGTAATTAACATAACTTGCCTATAACTTCTTTTATATCTATTATTACCTCTTGTTCTTAATATAAAAGTTGTATAATTAACTTGTGAATATTAAAAATATTAATTAATGTACAAAAATAATTAAATTAATTATTTGTATTCATAAATGTGTATTTGTTTCTCCAAAATACTATCCTTAATCATGTATATTGAAACTGTCCTTGATAGAGACCCCCTTAAGATGTGTACTCAATAGTAATATTTTGATAAAACAATTATAAATTTGAAAGAGCGGATTTATTGTCTTATATTTAGGGAGAAAAGTAATTTTTTTTGTTTAACACATATATTCAGAACTAGAGATAGAACTGTATACTTTCCTCCCACAACTTCATTACATGATAAAAAGAAAGCTTGGAATTAACTTCTTGTTTTTTTCTGGCCATGCAAAAGCACCTTTTTATTAGAAGTAATCATGTTCGGGGTCCATTCGGTAAGCAAATCTCCCATTGAAAATTTGAACTTTGTTTCAAATTAACTCTAAATGCTGGTACGGCTATTATTGAAATTTGGCCCATTGGAGAACGTTCTAAGCCCACTGAATCACCCTACCCTTTTGCCAGATTGGGCTAAAGTTACAAGGCCCATGTGCACCTCAAAAACAATTTCATGATATATAATATAATAAAATAATATATAAAAGTATTTTAAAATATATTTTATAATTCAATAATTTATTTAAATTGTTTAATTTTCTAAAAAATCAATTCACTTTTATATTTACTGGATATAATCTTAAGGATCAAAGGTAATGTGTGTGTGTACACATCTTTTTATTTAATTTTTTTTGAAGCCTTGAATAGTTGTGAGTCTCAGGCACTTGAGGCACCAGAGCGTTGCAATAAGGAAGAAGGCATTTTCAGATATTAACTTTTCGTTATCAAAATTAAAGCAATTGTTGTTGCTTTATAACTTTGCACATTAATCACGCAAATGCAAACAGGTGGTCCCAACCCTTGTGGACGCGTCTTCACATCAACCTTTTGTCCTTTTCTACACGTGGCCATTCAGACCATATCTACGGTACAATTATGAATATAAGATTTTAATTTTATTTCATCTCTTATATTTATAATTTTTTAAAACCTTTTTTATTAATTGTATACATTTAAGGAGTTTTTCATTAAAAGAGTATTCCATCTGGTCCTTTTTAAACATAGTTATCAAATCACGTAAAATTTGTCGATTAAAATTAGTTAAATGTAATAAGTGTTTAAAATATTTAATTTTTTTTCAAAAATACCCTTGTTTTTGGAGAAGATAAGAGAGATAGGAAATGATTGGGAAAAGATATGAAAAGGAATGAGAAAAAAAAAGATGATACATATATAATTGGGGATACAAATTTTAAAAAGTTCATTAAATTTTTAGAAAAACACAACTGAGATAATGTTATCTATACAAAGAATTGGACAAAGTATTATACAATTCAAATAATTAAAACATGTATTTAGGAGTTTATCAAAAAAAATATTAAAAATTAAAATTATCTAGAAGGATAACTACCAAAAAAATATTAAAAAGGGTTTTATAAAAAGAGTTTTTAAAAAATAAAATAGAAACAAATAGCCCCTATAAAAAAAACCTCCTGGAATTTGGGCGCACAGGGTGGGGTGTGTGATATTCAGGTTTTCGATAACTGGATAAAAAAACTAAATGAGTGGTTAAATGCTAATTAAGGGTCTAGGGGATGAAAGGAAATGAAAGGAAGATGGAAAATGCCATTCTACCAAACGTAGAAAAAGTAAAAGCAAAATGGTCATTTTGAAAAAGTAAGTGATTAAAGTGTCATTTTGGAAATTCAAGGGACCTAAGGATCATTTAAAAATGGGACTAAAGTGAAAATTTTGAAATTCGAGGGACAAATTGCCATTTGGGGAATTTGATGGCATTTTAGTAAATAAGTGAAAGTCCAAAAGTATTTTGGTCAAAATCAGAAAAATTTTTATGACACCATCAGATAGAGAAAAATTCACTTATCAGTAATTGATGCATAATTTAAGTTAAATTGACCAAAATAGCCTTCACGGGAATTTTAAAAATTATTTAATTTTTGGTTGTATAATAAATAATTAGCCAAAATAATTATTTAAAATACCTAGAGGCCTTAGATATCTTATCTAAGAGTAAGAAAAAATAGCTCAAAAATTTTAGTATTTTATAAAATTGTTCCTAAGAGGAAGTCAGAAACAATTTCCCTTATTGGAAAAAAAAGGCCTTGAAAAATTTCGAATTAGGGTTTTCTTTAAAAATTAATTAAAGAAATTTTGGAAAGAAAAATCACTGGAATATCAGATGAAATTAGGGAATTTTTAATGATCCTAAACTAGTTAAGTGATTAGGAAATCACTGAAAAGCATTTTCAGTGTCATAAAGATATTTTATGAAAACTTATTTTTTTTTAAAAGGAAGGGACTATATTTTGCTACTTGTAAGAGCCTTATTTCATGAGTAAAAAGAAAGGTAAAATATCTCAAATAAGTGGTAGAATATATCAGTGTACAATTATTTTATTAGTCTAAGCGGGGCCAATTTTTTTAACACCTACACATAACATTGATTAAGGCCATTTGTGATCCCATTTTCCAGCACAACGTCAGCCAACCAAGGGTGAAGGAGAGAGGAGAAGTGGAGGTGCAAGACTAAAGGTGGGTTGTTTCCATTTTGAAAGCTTGTACATATTTGATATATTAACATTTTGAAGAAATGTATACTAAACTCCTACAATAATAAGCATGTGATGAGTTTTGTACATATATGTCAAGCATTCTAGAAAGTCATGTTATGATGTTAAATGCATGGAAATGAAAGTGCAACACCCTTAATAAAGGCATAACTTGAGGTAATGATGTAATAGGGTAATCGAAGTTCAAATGATTTGATATTTTCCACACAAAAAAATACTATACATTCCAAGCTTTAAAATTAGCTAAAGATTGCTGAAATTGGATATGTATGTAAAAGTTATGAATGTCTAAAGTTAGGAGATAAATCTGAAAAATTGAAAAATGACCAAATGAATAGTTAATGTTCACTCAATTTACTGTATTGATTGAGAAATGATTTGGCTAAATGAGTTTTTTTTCCATGTAGGGAATTAATAAGCTTTGATTAGATACTTGAACCACCTGATTTCAATTTTTCTATAATTAGTGATGGATTTTTAAATTTGGCAAATTTTTTGAAATTTTCCAAGTAAATAGTAACCAATGAATAGTAAAGTGAACAAAGGTTTTTTGTTTCACTTGGTTAGCTAGTTCTAGAGTATGGAAGGGTTTCAAGTAGTCTAGTTAAAGTCTCTAATGTATATTAAAGCTAAGTAAGGGAGGTTTGGTACGAAATGTAAGAGTCCAACATCGATTGGGAAGAGGGGCGAGACGCACCTTACAAGATTGTGTATACCTTCCCCTTGTAGATGCATTTTCTAAGTTATTGTAAAAATCTAGGGGAACAAAACTTTACTCTGTTTGCAATATGGACAATATTTATAAGGGAGGGGTGCTGGGCTAATTGCATTTGCCTTATAAGGTGTGCTTCGTTCCCCTTCCCAATGGATGTGGGACTTCACATCCACCCCTATTGGGGCCTAGCATTCTCGTTGGTACACCGATCGAAGGCCAGACTTTGATACCAATTGTAACATCCATAGAGCCCTCCCTTGTAGATATTGTCCCTGTTGCAAACATAATAGGGTTTTGTTCTCTTGGAGTTCTACAATACTCTAGAAGACATGTCTATGAGAGGAGGATATCCACACCCTTATAAGGCGTGCTTCGTTCCCCTTCCCAACCGATAAAGACAATAAATAGTAGAAAACCAAAATTTCCATAATACGAGGTGGATACTTTTATCACAATTAATTATCTCTTAATTATAATTAAATCCCAAAGTAAAATTTAAGATGTTACACTTTAACCTCAATTTTGGCTCAAATATAGTTCGCAGAATTATTCTCTACATTTTTGTGTCTTTAGGGCAATTTTTTTATATTTTGGAAAAACTAGCACGAGCTCCCCCGCGCGTTGCGCGGCCAGATGAGCTGCTAGATAAAGGTCGTGTATGGGTAACTAAAGGAGAAAATTAATGGTATGAAAATGAACTTCTAGTACCTCATGTATGAGAACACAACTGTGAATAAAGGCAACAATTCATAAAAAGAGATGTAGTTATAAATTCCAACTGCATAATATCTTCAACTTGCAAATCATCGTGGGATGAATAACAATAAGGAACAACAACAACTGTTATCTATGATTAGCTAATTCAGTTTAGCGTACAGGAAACATTTCTAAAAACTTCCTTGTAAACAACATTGGTCATGAATTTCTTTCCACTAACACTGTTACCTGGTACATATATCCTTAATCCTTCCATAGTTCTAACCCTTGACAGTGCAACATAAAGTTGTCCATGCGTGAAGACTGGTTTAGATAGATATAATCCAACATGTTGTAAAGATTGGCCTTGGCTCTTATTGATAGTCATCGCAAAAGACAGGCAAACAGGAAATTGCTTTCAACACATGCGGAATGGAAGTCTTGTATATGAAGAATTCATGTTCATCCTATGAATTAGGACCTTCTGGTCTGGATTAGAACCATTGAGTGTAATACCCTCAATCACAGATTTTCCAAGTTGGGTGATTCGTAGACGAGTCCCGTTGCATAACCCACATGATTGGTTGATATTTCTTAATAACATAATAGGTGCACCAACTTTCAATATTAACCTATGAGCAGGTAAACCTGTTGCTGATATTGTATTGAGAAATTCAGTTGTGTAAATGTTGTCGAACAAATCATTATCATCACTTGATCTACATATGATGTCACAACTTAGATACTCAACAGATTCACCAGACAACAAAGAAAGGACATATTCATTGATATCCTTAACAACCTCAATTGTTGGAGCAAGGATGGCCCTGTCATTGAAGTACTGATTGGAAAACAGATTGGGCAAAAGGTCTTTGTAAATTGACTTCACCATGGTTTGTAATGGGTTGGCAGATGTTGGAATAAGTAAATGCAGTGGGATTTCTACATCATATGAACCATCAAGCGAGGCACAAAAATTCCCATCCCCGATATCTAGTAACCACTTAGAAAACCATTCAATACTTGCAGTGTCTTCAGCATTCATTAAAGATGTTAATCGCATATTCCTTGATAGATGGAAAATGGTGCAATCATCCCAAAGGCATGAAGAGTTTATGCATGCATTTATGATGTTTGCTCGAGTTCCTTTTGGGATGACTGGGAGGATTTGCCTGAAATCACCACCCATAAGCATGCATTTGCCACCAAAAACTGAATTGCAATGCATTAAATCACGAAGTGTGTGATCGACAGCTTCAATGCAGTAACGTTGAATCATTGGCGCTTTGTCCCGTATTATAAGGCTAGTGCTTCTAATTAAACCTACCAACGCAGAGTTTTGGCGTATCGAGCACATAGAAAATTCATTTATATTGATTGGGATAGCAAACCTGGAATGAGCTGTTCTTCCAGAAGGAAGTAATGTGGCAGCTATACCACTTGATGCAACAGTTAATACAATATCTCCTTTTGAACGCAATGTCGAGGTTAGTGAGTTCCGTAGGAATGTTTTTCCCGTTCCACCATAACCAGAAACAAAGTAGAAGCCACTAGATTTAGTGTCTAGAGAAGCAATTATGCAATCATAAATGTGTTTTTGCTCTTGGTTAAGCTCATTCACCATCTTCTTAGCTTCTACTGCTAAGATGACACTGTCGTAGGAAAACTCATGTAGAATTAGGTTGTTACTAACATTAAGAACATGCTTCGTAATTGGTTGCGGAAGTGTCGGAAAGTCATTCAAAGATTTTCCATTACTTTGAAGGAGCTCATCTATATGGCACAAAGCAGCATTCTCCCTAGCATATGAGGGTATAACAACACCTACATGTTTAATAATGTAAAAGATTTATTAAAAAATTGGAAAAAAATGTAGAGAATATATATCATAGCAACAGGTATGAAGTTAATAACCTACCTATAGAAGGTAACTCGTTTCGATGTATATGTAGGAGATCCTCTGATAATACCTTTGAGCATTGCGTCCACACATTTTCTGGACATTGAAGGCAACAGCACAAAAGCATGCTTACAAATAGTTTTCTAATGCATTCTCCACTTGCCCAGACTGCTGCTTCATTGATTGCATTAATGTACTCATTGTCATCATCCAACAACCCACGTGCAAAGCATGCATCCCTAAATGAACTATAAATAACCCCATCTAATGTCTTGATATCCTCATATGAAGATGGTCCTTTTACTTTCGTTAGCAAGATACGCAAGTAGTACAGCTCACCTGATGTTGGTGAAGTGTTACCAATCCTACCAACAGCAAAACCTTTTTCCCTTCTCTTCAATTGCCTTTTCAACTTTTGGTAGACATATTAATTAGGAAACTCTTGGTATGTCAATGATCTTGCAAACGGATCATGGGCATTAGTTTTCATCCAGGCAAGGAACTGTGACTCACAAACTCTAGGTCTATCGAGCAACTCTGAAACATCAGCATCTTTAGAGTAGATGACGTTTTGTTGGTTAGGAAGGTGGAAACTAAGCCTCTCAACAGCAGGGTATCTATGGTGGATTTCAAAGCCAAAAATGCGCCATGATGCTTCACAGGTAGATATGTACCTGCAATTGTAATATTGTTGTATTTCATCTGTCATCTTATTATTTACTGTTTGCCCATTATCATCAAATATCCCTGCAACAACACGATCATTCCCTTTACTTATGTACTTGAATAAGTACTTAATTGCTGTAGATTGGTTGCACTTTTCAACATTGATGTGAGCTTCAAACTTTTGCAACAAAATTGGATTGTATGGCATAATATATCGATTATCCAATGGAGTAGACTTGAACTGTACATGCCTTCCATTATCTCTTCGTCTGTATGTAGGGTATCCTTCATCATCAATGGTGGTATTTTCATTGAACCTCTTAGGGAAATATTTGGTGCACTTATGGTCTTTCATGCAAGGAGATCT
>QFDD01007656.1:0-11701 GCA_006871305.1 Vachellia collinsii | reverse complement strand
CAAAGACAAAAAAAAAAAAAAAACCTAGTCTGCTATAAATAATACACGCAAGTTGGCAAAAACAAAAAAAGGGTTAAATATATTTTTTATCTCTATAGTTTAACTTGATTTGGGTTTTGGTCCATAGAGTTTAAAAGTTGTGATTTTGGTTCTTTAAGTTTGTTGTGTTTAAAATTGTTACTTCCTATATAGTCTTAAAATGTCCCTATACTTTAACCAATTTTAGTTTTGATCTCTATATTTCAAATGAATTTTGATTTCGGTCCCTATACTTTGAATATATTATTATTCTGATCCCTAAATTTAACCCTGTAAATTAACGCAATCAAACATCTAAATGCTTAGAATTATATAGCCATGTTGTATAAGAACTGTTTCTATATTATCTTGTTCAATTATTAAGCCATTTCACCATAATTAACAGATTCAATAACACATAAGCAAAATTAATAATGTTAATATCATATCTAGGTCCTTTGAAAATTAGGAGGACTAATTGTTTTATATGAAATGAACTTGATGGACCAAAATATAAATCAGAGTAAATTGTAAAGACTAAAAGTATGTTTAACGCAACAACAAAAAATACATGCAATGAAAAATTATTTATTATATGAGGACAAATGTATTTTAATGGTCTGCTACTTCTTCAGAATAAGCTTCCCTTTACCTTTGTTAATGTAGAATTGAGTGGTTCTCTTCCAGTTAAGCTTCCCTTTACCTTTGTTAATGTAGAATTGAGTGGTTCTCTTCAGAATAAGCTTCCCTTTACCTTTGTTAATGTTTTACCCCAAACTCCGCGAGGCTCCTTTTGTTTGGGGTGGGGGAGACTTTTCAAAGGGGCCTAATAACCATCCCATACTGGTTATTCAAGGGCTATTTTCGTAATTGGAGATCACGCCGCCGTGGCAAAGACGGCTGGCAAAACTCTGCCGTCAGTATGTAATACTTTATCGTAAATGTTTATGTATCGGAGCATTGATCAAGCCGGGAGTGTCGCTTAGCTGGACGTATTGCGAAGCGGAGGATCACTGCCGCGATTAGAGGGAAGCCTCCGACGGCTTAATAATCAGAAATTCGTCTCCGAGGGTTTTAATTCACAAGCACGTCTCTCTCCGTCTTAACAATCGCTTTACCACCGTCAGTCAACTGCGGTCCAGTTCTCTTGACACGAGGGCTTCCACACACGACACCTGGACAATCTTCTTTCTTCTTTGATTTAATTCACCCGGCGGGAATTTGACTTGATCCCTTCTTGGCGGGAACGCTGAGCATGAAGACTTCCCTGTCGTCGTCTTCCACAATTCATTTCAAGTCGACAGGGACCCAGAGAAAGAGATGGGAGTTTCCGAGAATTCAAAGGGTTTGATGCTGGCTGTTGCATCCAGTGTATTCATTGGGGCAAGCTTTATCTTGAAGAAGAAGGGTCTTCAGTGTGCCGGTGGCCACGGTACTAGTGCAGGTCAACCTCATGGAAATTCTTGTTTCTTTATTTATAGCATCTTCATGGTATCGGCTCTTTTCTGTTTATTGATCATTGGTTGGTGAATCATGAAGTTATCTGCTAAGCAATCTCGTGTTTGAATAAATTGTCTGGTCATAATTTATCAGTGAGAATGAGTTCCCAGTCATCCCTTCGGCTATTCTAGAAACTCTTCTTTGTTAAACCAGGTTTATCATGGATTTATGGGAAGAATGTCTTTTTTTGACTCTGTTAATCAGATTGGCGTTTGGTATAATTGGGCTTGAGGAGCTGCGTTGTTACCTATTTTTTTTTTATCCCATCAATTCTGCGGTTGAAACCCCTGGTTGAGACACGCATCAATCTAAATTGAATGTTTCTTAATTTAAAGAACCAAATAAGAGTAAAAAATTGCATCGCCTTGTTGACTGCAATCTTAGCATTTACTGTCGTTAAGCTTGAGTGGTAAGCAGGGTTTTGATGCAAAATTCACCTAAAATCTTTTTGGCCATGGTAAATTCCTGGCTTTAGTCCTAAATGAATGATAAATTATTGCCGGCGTTGTACTTAATAACAGATTCTAACCTGTTAAATATGCCTGTCAGGTCATCATGCAAGAATGCTCTTAACATGAAAACAGTAGTGTCAATAAATCTGTTAGTATTTATCTTGGTGATATAAAACTTTTTTCAACTTCATTGGTCCTATAGGCTTCATAGTTTGCTTCTATTATCTGTGGCTTTTGGAGCTTGTCATTAGAGTTTGTTTTGAAATTTGCAGGAGGTGGTGGCTATACGTACCTACTAGAGCCACTATGGTGGGCTGGCATGGTTACTAGTAAGTTTAGGATGTTGACCCCCCTCTGGATTTAGTGTGTTTGAAAGATGAAACAAAATGCAAATGAATCTTGAAAATACTTGGTTTACAGTGATTATTGGGGAGGTTGTGAATTTTGTGGCTTATATCTACGCTCCAGCTGTTCTGGTTACCCCCCTTGGAGCTCTGAGCATCATTGTCAGGTAAATATGCTAGTGCTTTGTCTAATTTAAGTAATACTTTATGGCTTTGATTTTGTGTTGGAACTAATATTCAGTATATATTGCAAGTGCTGTTTTGGCTCACTTCTTACTAAAGGAACGGCTTCAGAAGATGGGGATATTGGGATGTGTATCTTGTATTGTAGGATCAGTGGTTATTGTTATTCATGCACCTCAAGAACAGACTCCAAATTCAGTGCAAGAAATATGGGATCTGGCCACTCAACCAGGTTTAGTTTGATCCCTTTTTTCCTGGGCACAAACTAGATTTTCCCTATCTTTTATCTAACCCTCCTTTTTCTTTTGACAGCATTTCTAGTTTATGTTGTGACAACAATTTCAGTTGTTTTATCTTTGATTTTGCACTTTGAGCCTCGCTATGGACAGACTAATATGCTGGTTTACTTGGGAATTTGTTCTCTGATGGGCTCACTTACGGTAAATTATGTTCTTTCCAAACATCTGGATGGAACTTTAATATTAATGTCGCCCTGCATGATCTAACTACCTATTTTTTTTGGCTTAATGTTAAATTTGTGTAACTATTCAGGTTGTGAGCATAAAGGCCATTGGAATTGCAATAAAGCTCACGCTTGAGGGAATTAATCAAGTAACTTATCCGCAGACTTGGTTTTTTCTCACAGTCGCAACAATATGTGTCATTACCCAGTTGAATTACCTGAACAAGGTATGTGCAAAGATACGAAGGCCTGATGTAACTTGCAACCAGAACTGTAAATTATCGATGTTTTGATAATAAATTTCAAGAACTAGGCCCTGTGAGGCATGATTGCTTTATGGTCACGTATCTCCACATATTGTAAGACCAAAACTGCTATAAAAACCTTGCCACAAACCCGTAAGTCAAGTCCAAAAGCAAGTTAAGAGAAAAGACATAGTTAAACAAAATAGTTTTGTTCTCAGGTATTGGGGACATCCAAGCCTGCTCTGTAGCAATGTAAACACTGGGTAGTACCTTGGGCTGTTTCCGTATGTTGGGAACTTTGTTAAAGGAATAACCTGTATAGTCTTGGTAGCTTTTTCTTCCATATGCTTGGTCCATCATTTGCTGACTTGTGAACCGATGAGCACAACTCAAGTAATGTTATCTCTAATGAACTGCACGTTGGAATTCTCACTGTTAGTGTTATTAATTATCAGCCATCAATGGCCCCTAGCTAATTTTGAGTGTACTTTGCGCCATTGAATGATGTTTTAGGCACTAGATACATTCAACGCAGCAATTGTTTCTCCTGTATATTATGTCATGTTCACAACTCTGACTATTATTGCTAGTGCAATAATGTTTAAGGTACAATCTCAGATTCATACTCTTGGATTCAATTAGGTTTATGCCAAAATTTTCCTTATGGCAAATTATCTTGACTTCACACTCTTCTATTTTTCGTTGTAGGATTGGTCAGGTCAGAATGCGAACAATATTGCATCTGAGGTATGTGGTTTCATCACCGTTCTTTCAGGGACAATAATATTGCATGCGACAAGAGACCAAGAACAATCTAAAATGCAAGGTATAGTTTTAACAACACCTTGAGAACAAACGCATTTCTGTTATCCATTCATTTGTCGATACGTTCATAGGATGGCATGCTGCCTTGAATTTTTCACCATAGTTTCTAAACCTGATCTTGCAATAAGATTTTCTTCTTATAATGCAGGAACCTTGACGTGGTACATTGGTGAGGATTCGATGAAGGGCCTGGAGGATGAACACCTGATCCCTATTCATGGTTCAGAATATATTGAACATTGATTTTTCCTGAGGTTGGTGTAAGAAAACATGTTTTGGCGGCAATCATGCAACAGCTTGTTCCCATCCAGTTTCGCAGTGTGGAGTGCTTGGCTGTCACTGATCGTGGAACGTAGATCTGTGCACTTTGGATTCCTGTAGTTTTCTGACCATTTCTCAAACCCTTCCAGGGATGTGTCATGAACCACCCTAGATTCAAGCGCAAAATCCAATTGAAGCTGCAATGGTGATTATAATCAAATTGTTACACTCGGGGATGTTTGGGGGTGATTTCATTGTGTTTAAATCCCTGTAACTTGCTTACCCATCGGTTAGTGTAACGCTAGGCATTGTTGATGTACAAAATTTACCCGGTTTTTATTTGTTACTCAACTGCTATATTCTATTTATTCCTTGTTGATTATGGGACGCATTTCTTTTTGTGTTTATTTTAAAATTTGGAAGACATACGTACCAAGATTCTCTAGAAAATAAAGATTAGTAACTGGAAATGGTGCCGCCGCTTGTCGTGGATTCACTAATCGTGGCTTATAACTCTGAATTTCTACTTTAGAGCAAAGCCGATTTGATGCTAAGTTTGTGTATTCTTGTAAGCATATTTACAAGGCGACCAATTGTAAGCAAACAATTATGTATATGATGGAATGTTATATTAATCAGGTGAGAATATGGTGCTGTTTAGTAGGCTATAATCTTATTCCCTTTCATTATACATAATATAACTTCATTAATAAAATATTTAAATCTCAGCGGAATCGAACTTTAAAAGTATAGTTTCAATAGTTAATCTACACTTCCCTTATATTTATCTTATTCCATAAACAAAAATTAATATAATTCTATATACGATAGACACCATGTTGATGTGATCTTAGCCCAATTAAATGTAGCACAAAATGTTAAAAACCAAATTTTTTACTTTAAAATAAAATTTTAATAATTAAATTATAATTTTATGATTATTAAATAAATTCATGCCTTAACAACCTAAACCTTGTTTGTTAATCAATTCTGAAAATCAATTTCACACAAGTCGAGACAAAACTCTCTCACATATTTACCTCGGATTGTGTGAAATCACTTTTCAAACTAAAATTTTGTTACTTCCCAAACAAACTCCTAATATCAAATGATCGAAGTGATGCTATTTTCATTATAAAACTGATGGAGAGAAATACAGTTTTTATATGATGTATAGGGGATTCAACATCAAATGAAATAAAAAATGATTCGAAATATAACAAATACATAAATGTGCATAAAAGTTTTCAAGTATCCATTTCCAAAAGCCGTCGCAGGAAATTTAATCCAAGAGATTTGCATGGTTGTCACAAATCAGGCATGATTTTATTCTTTTAAGAAAAAAGGCAACTTGTATCACCAAAAAAAACAAAAGGAAAGGAAAAAGGCAACCTCGACCGTCCGATCCAAAGTTAAGGCAGAATCACTTGATCAGACCTTCAGACCGTCCGATCCAAAGCTATAACCCACACATATATATATATATATATATATTGGCATAGCGCGCTTATTTCGCTGCGAACAAATGCAACCTTGAAAGAGAAAAAGAGCGAAGGATTCACGGAGACGGAAAGAACCAAAGCATAGCAATGGCGGCTCCTGCATCTGCCTGGGCTAAACCGGGAGCATGGGCGCTTGATTCCGAAGAACACGAAGCCGAGCTCCTTCAATAGAAAGACGAGGACAAGGATGATACTTCCCAATTTCCTTCACTCGCTGTCGCGGCTGCCAGTAAGCCAAAGAAGAAGAAGGCCCAGGCTATCCCCTTGGCCGATTTCAATACTTACGGAGGCCCTAAACCATCCCAGGCCTCTCATTCCGATGCCTTCACGCATGAAGATCTCATGATGCTGCCAACCGGTCCTCGCCAGCGAACTGCCGAGGAACTTGAGCGCGACCGGGGTCGACTTGGTGGTGGTTTTAGGTCTTATGGTTCCTATGACCGACCCAATAGGAATTCTGGTGGGGATGAGTCGTCCAATTCTCGATGGGGTTCATCTAGGGTTTCTGATGAGCCCAAGAGGAATGGTTCCTTCGTTTGGGATTCGAATCATGAAATAGCACCTTCACGAGCTGACGAAATGGAAAATTGGGCTGCTACAAAGAAATCGACCGTTGGCAATGGTCTTGAGAGGAGGGAAAGGGATAGGGGAGGCTTTTTTGATTCGCAATCGAGAGCTGATGAATCTGACAGTTGGGTATCTAATAAGAATTATGTGCCGTCGGAGGGGCGTAGATTTGGTTCCAATGGTGGTGGCTTTGAGAGAGAGCGAAAGGTTGGATTTGGTTCGAGCGGTGGCGCAGATTCGGATAACTGGAACAGGAAGAAAGGGGAATTCACGGTTGGAGGTAGCAGTGATAGAAATGACCAAGTGCAAGATCGAGACTTAATTTGTAGCCTCGATCACTACCTTTGAGTAATGGAGGCCAAGAAAGTTCCGGGAATGTGGAAAAGCCCAAGGGTCCAAACCCCTTCGGAGATGCAAGGCCAAGGGAGGAGGTTTTGGCGGAGAAAGGGCAGGATTGGAAGAAGATTGACGAGCAGCTCGACGCAATGAAGATTAATGAAACAGTCTAGAAGAAGGAAGGATTTGGGAGGAGAGGCTTCGGCTCTGGCAACGGACGCACTAATATGCCTGAAGGAAGAGCTGAAAGGAGCTGGAGAAAGGTAGTATCTGATGACAATCGATCAACAAGGTTTGTCAGTAAAGAGAATAGTAAACAAACTTAGTAGTTTCATGCCTTAAGTGTCATTGATTGGCTTTATTGGTTGGCTTAGACATGGAATGCATTCTTTCTTTTCTTAAAGTTTTGACATTTATTAGAAGTTTGAGATGATTTCAGGAGAATTATATTCTGTAGACATTTGATATTGAGAGGAGTCTCTTTGTTTATATATATATATAGAGAGAGGAGTCTCTTTGTTGGCAAATTTTTTAAACGAAAAACAAAAAAGAAGAAAATAGTGTTGAGACTGTCACGAACTTTTAATTGGCTGCTTGTGCTGTGCTGTGCAATGTTGCTTTTCTCGTTCTAATTTGTTGTTACAGTTTTAGCCTTCTGCTAGATTTTCGGAAGTTCTGTGCGCTATATCTAAATTGGACATGCTACATGCCGGTACCCGCCATTAAGGGATCCTAGAAAATGTGAAGTCATCATTGGCATTCTTGTACTTTATCTCGTTAGGAGCGTCCGTTCATAGTCTATTTCAACTAACTTATTAAGGCTTAGTCACTTATTCACCAATATCAGATTATTTGAACCTGACCAGCTACGAATCGTAATCGTTGTCTTGGTGCCACTGGGTTGAACATGGTATTGTTTAATAATGCAGCAGCCATCTCCTTAATTCATATGCAGATCAGGATTTTGGGTGGAAAGTGGCATGATTTTTCCTGAAGCACCTTGGATAGTTTCTGATATTTGATTTCCGGCCATCACTACCTGATCGATTTAATACTTATTACTTCTATAGATGTGGTGTCTCTGTAGATGTTATTTTGATTCTGTTAATTTGTTTACTTTCTGATGCAGCACTGAGAAATCTGAGGATGGACAGGTTGAAGAAAACTGAAGGGTTGTGAATTAATTTTGTCCCTGCGGAGAAATTTGGAAAATTGAATATTGAGCTTCTTTTTTCGTGTTATTTAATTTGTCATAACTTTTCGAAGTGTCACTATACTGAAATGGTTATAGACAATTTTGGTAGGTCTGCTTGTAGCTTAGATAGTCTTAGCTGTTATATCTTTGTTTATAGCCGATTGTGGCGGTAAGTTTCGCCATTTGGAAATCTATTAAACATCTATTGGGTTGTGAACTTACGATTTTGGTTTTTATCTTCAACTCAATAATATCTGTATGTGCATTAGACAGATATGACTCCCCTCCGTTGTTGATTTCTTGTATTTAATTCTGATCTGATCCGACTAGGTGGAATGACGCGAATATATAGTGTATGTTATGTGTTCACTTACGATGTTGAGGATGATGATCTGTCATATGTTCGCATGTTGCCTTTCTAATTGTCGGTTAATGAATGAGCACGGTTAAAGCTTGCTCAACATGTTTCTAAGCAAAGAAAGATGTTGCGCATGAATGTTGTTAAGATAAAAATAGCGGTTAAGATTGTGTGGGTTAGTTGCTCTGTCTCGTTTTTGCCAATGGCTAAAGTAAAATCTGCCAGCTACTAATCCCGTTGACACTTAAATCGATTAGCCATGGAATTCGACCTGATGAATATTGTAGATGCAATTGAACTGTTATGTACTACCCTAGTTCATTGCAGCAGCTTCGTAAAGTTGAGGTGGATCCATGATAATGATAGACTGTAAAATAGACATAGGGTAACATTTTGTTAATTAGTTATAGACTTTAGTTACATTGATATTGCACCGTTAGACTTTAGTTATTTATTTATCATCTATCAACACGTGTATAAAGAGAGAGATGTACAGCAGAAGAGATTCATTGAATAATATACAGTATTTTCCTCTTTTCCCTCGGTCTTCGCTTCCTCTGTACTCTTCTTCTTCATTATTTCATTTCCAAGCTGTATCATGGTATCAGAGCGATGATAAGCGCTTCCATCACCGCTGATGCTTTGGTCGTTGATAACATTGGCATGTCGAGATCTTCTGCTTTAGGTGACACCATGGCTGCTACAAGCTCTAGCGCAGATCCTACTCAAGTTCGTACTACCTCCATCCGAATGAGAATCCGTCTCTGGTTCTTGTAACTCCTGCCCTTACTGGACCAAATTATCACACTTGGTCCAGAGCTATGAAAATTGCTTTACAATCTAAGAACAAGCTGCATTTCGTTGATGGTTCTATCACTGCACCTTTGAGTTTTGATCCATTATATTCTGCTTGGCTCTGATGTAACACGATGGTGAGCACATGGATTACACATTCTCTTTCTCCTACCATTGCTCAGAGTATTTTATGGTTGGATAAAGTCTACGACATATGGTCAGATCTACGGGATCGATTTGCTCAGAGTGATATTTTTCATGTTGCTGAACTACAAGAGGAAATTTTCTCATTTAGGCAAGGAGATCTTTCTAGTAGTGAATATTTCACTAAATTGAAGATATTTTGGGATGAATTCATAAGTCTTCGTCCAGTCACATGTTGCTCTTGCAATTTTATTTGCCCTTGTACTGTTTACCATGAGCAAGATTATGCTCTTCGGTTCTTGAAGGGTCTTAATGATCGGTTTGCTTCTGTGAAATCACAAATTATGCTGTTTGATCATTTACCTTTAGTCAGCAAGATTTTCTTCTTAATCTTACAACAAGAACGCTAGATGCATGTAAGTGCTGAATCTATGGTTCTGTTTAATAAAGGACCACCACGAAATTCTCGTGTTTCTTCAAAGGGCTAGAACACTACGGGATCTGCAAATGCAAAATTTTGCACCTATTGTAATCGACCGAGGCACACTATAGACACTTGCTACCATAAGCATGGTTTTTCACCGGGCTTCAAATTCCGAAATCAATCATCTGCATCGGCTTATCATTTCCAATCTCAAGATCCTCTTTCTAGGCCAGAGCTAAAGAACTCATCTCCTAGCATCTCTTCGACTCCATCACCTCAATTTACACCAGAACAATACCAAAAGCTTTTACAGCTTGTTCAATCCACTTCATCCACTAATATACCTTCAATCCATAACATCAGTTCTCTTCATTCATCTACTAATAATTCAGGTAATATCCCTATTCTTGCATCTTTCTCCAATTATACCTCTTGGATCATTGATACAGGAGCTACTTACTGACCATGTTTGTCATTCTCTTAACTTGTATTCTGACTACAGTCATATTTCTCCTATTCCCATCAAACTTCCTAATAATAGCTATATAACTGCCACCATCTCACGGACCATACGTCTCTTTGATTCTCTGATACTTCGTAATGTTTTCTATATCCCCGATCTTGCCTTTAATATCCTTTCTGTTTCCAAACTAACAGTTTCTGTTCGTTGCTACTTCCTTTTTCTATCTTCTATTTGTTACATCCAGGCGCTCTTCCCTTGGAAGATGATTGGTACAGCTGAGGTATTTGAAGGGCTATACATCCTTAATCCTGCAAAAATCAAACATACAGTGGCTATTTCAATTTCTACACCTCTAGCTCCTAAAGCTTAATTCGATTTGTGGCATCATCGTTTAGGTCACATTTCACACTCCACTTTAAAGTTTTTACATCAGCAATGTCCCATCATTCATTGTAATGCAAAGCATGAACCATGTGATGTATGCCATATGGCTAAACAGAAACGTTCAAGTTTTCCTGTAAGCACATGCTTAAGCAATAAAATTTTTTCTCTAATCATGTTGACATATGGGGTCCCTTTTTTGTTCACTCCATTCGAGGTTTTAGATATTTTTTAACCATTGTGGATGAATATAGTTGCTATACTTGGATTTCTTTTCACGAAATCTAAATCTGAAGTAGAGTACATCTTCAATCATTTATTTCTCATATTGAAATCCAATTTGATACCAAAATTCAAACTGTCCGATCTGATAATGGCCTTGAATTCTTCGTGGATTCCTTTTACCAATCTAAAGGTATTATTCATCAAACTTCTTGTATTGACACCCCTCAACAAAATGGTATTGTTGAGAGGAAACACCAACACATTTTGAATGTTGCTAGAGCTCTCTTTTTTCAAGCCAAACTTCCTAAGTTTTACTGGTGTTTTGCTGTTGCACATGCTATTTTCATTATTAACAGACTACCATCTCCAATTATTAACCAAAATACACCATTCACTTTACTACATAGTAATCCTCCAACTTACTATGACTTGAAAGTATTTGGCTCTCTCTGTTATGCTTGTACATCTGCACACAATTGCACCAAATTTGATCCTAGAGCTTCCAAGTGTCTTTTTCTAGGATTCCCTGAACATACCAAGGGGTACATTCTTTTGAATCTGCAATCTAACAAAATTTTCATTTCTTGGGATGTTGTCTTTTATGAATCTTACTTCCCTTATGCTGATAATACATCATATGATCATGCTATTTCTCTCCCAGCTGATACACCTCCATTAGACTATGATATTGAACCTTTTCCTGTTTCTCTTCCCAACGCAAAATCATGTCCCTTTGCCTATATTCACTACACTTCCCAGAAGCCCTATCCGACCTTCTTCAACACCCTCTCCACTTCCACTTACTCGAGTTTCAAGCAGGCCACCAAAACCACCTTATTATTGCAGGATTACTATTGCTCCTCCCTCATTACTTCAGCTGCACCATTTTCCTCAGGTAATAAATATCCATTCTCTTCTGTTATGTCTTATAAATCTCTCTCTCCTTCATATCAACGTTTCTGTTTGAACATTTCCTCTGATGATATTCCTACACTTATCGCCAAGCATCTAAATTTAAAC
>QFDD01007655.1:0-11083 GCA_006871305.1 Vachellia collinsii | reverse complement strand
AAGGTAGCTTAGAATCTTGGATCATATTATCTCTTGCTAACTTTAATTTTGTTATTTTGAATTTAAGAGTTACAATTAAGCATTGGTTTTTATCACCCTTAATTCCATTTTGCTATTCTGGTTGCAGTTAGTAAGTTGGAATTTTGGAAATTATTTTGTAGCAATTCGAGGTGGCTCGGTTGTTGGATTAAAGCTTAATTATAATTCTTAATTCATTATTTTAACTCCCGTATCTATTGAAGTGATGATTGCCTGTGTTGTTGAATTGGAGGATTGATTATTACCATTGTTTATTTGTGTGTTTCATTTTCATTCCCTTCACCATCATTCGTTTTAATCATTAAAAATATTAAAAATAAGTATTTTAATCTCAATTTAATTCATAACATTTAGCTAGAAATTCCTCAAATTAGTATTTTTCTTTTTTTTAGTTTAGGTTGCTTACATTTCTTCACTAGGATTTAATTTCGTTTTTCGGCTCCTCAAAGTGAATACGACCCGGATTGTAACTATATTACATTAATTCGGTTAATCTTTGAAGTGGACCTAAGGCGACTAACGGTCCGTCTTTCACATGCCTTCATTAAGACTTGAATGGATCATCCACATAAGTGGAAATAGTAGTACGGGTTAACGTAATTCCTAACGAGGTAAGCCTATCTGCTGGTCAGACCAATGAAAATAGGGCAAATACTCGCTTTATTTGCATAACACTCTCAACAAAACAAAACATAAAGGGAAAAAAATCTAAACAAAACAAGATGAGAATTTAAGCATGAACAAGCGAAGTCCACACATATTCTTGAATTGGACCTATCAATGGTTTTTTCTCCCAAAACTTTCCTATTTATCTAAATCAATTAACAATACAATAAAAATACTATACAATATTAATAAGTTTTATTTCTCCCAAATATACGTGCGATTACGTGTGACAGTATTGCTATAAGATATGTTAAATAGATATATCCACACGCATATACTTTATTGAAAATAAAATGTTACAACAACTTCATTACTAAACTTTGGTAATAGTTAGAAAAAGGGTAATCCTCCTATCCTTGTTGCAATAGAGTTGATATTTGTTCTAAATATGAAAGCGAGGTAAAGAATTAGGAAAGATAAGTAATGCATTGACCTGACTTGTGTGATTCATTTCTAGTAGTGTAAGTGGCGCTCCTACAATTTATTCTGATGTGAACCAAGATCCATGTATAAAATATAAATCACGATCAATTTCTTTTCATTTTATTGAAATTATTATTAATTTATCGATCTCAGTGATTGAAAGTTTAGATTTAATTTAAATACCTTTTAACTTACAAATTTAAAATTGAATATTAACATAAGAACATTAAAATTAGATCGCCCTCGTTGCCTAGTCATTTTATTTTAGAGTATTTTTTTGGGGAAAAATTATCTTGTTATAAAATTAAAGATTAAGTCTGATTGGTTGAGGAATATACATGCCAGTGAGCCATAGAGGGGACCAAACAATGACTCTTCTATGCATGAAGACATTGAGTGTGAACCAAGATTCACGCATAAAATATAAATCACGCTGAATTTCTTTTAATTTTATTGAAATTAATATTAATTCTATCGATTTTAGTAATATTATAATATAACTGCAATCTGCATTAATAGAAAATGACAATAAATGAATTTAACGGCGACTCTATGATTCAATGCCGACAAAACATGCATGAAATTTAATTCTTTCATATAATATCGGTATATTTTAAAAGATTTGTTGTTGATATTGAAAGTTTAGATCAGACCACATCTATTTTAGGTTTTAATTTAAATACTTTTTAACCTAAAAACGTAAAATTAAATATTAACATGCGAACATTTGGTTGGAGCGTTATCATTTAAATTTATCACTATTTCTTTCAGGCGTATATTAGCCATTCACAACAAAATTTTGCAATAAAGTTGTCATTGAAGCTTAATTAGCATTAGAATAGCAGGCATTAATATAATTGCTACCTTATGCTTTTATTTTAGAGTATATTTTTGTGAAATTATCTTTTTATAGATACGTTTATAAGGCTTACTGGTTGATAAGCATGCAAACGAAGCTCGTTTGCTGTCTGTGAGTCATAAAAAAAAGCCATCCATGTTGTTTCTCCCAAAACTTTCCTATTTATCTAAAGCAATTAATAATACAATAAAAATTCTACACCATATTAATAAGTTTTATTTCTCTCAAATATGTGTACGATTACCTGTGACAGTATTGCTATTAATACTTGTAATAGTTGCTGCAACTAGTCTTTTTTTCACAATTCAAATTGCTTAAATTTGATTTGAGATCAAGTTATAAGATATATTAAATAGATAAACACAGGCATATACTTTATTGAAAATAAAATATTACAACTACTTCATTATGAAAGTTTGAAAAAGAAAATCCATTTGAAAGTTTGAAAAAGGCTCATTCTTCTATCCTTATTGTAGTACATAACTGATGAGTTCATATTGGTCCTAAGTATATAAACTATTGTTAATTTTTGCCATTTTTTAAATTACCCATATTGGTAACCCTTCAACAATAATCAGGTATGAGAGGGAGGTAGAGAATTAAGGAAGATGAATTAATACGTTTCAGGAAAAAAAATACTATTTTAATTAACCTAATTTACATTATTAATCTAATTAAATAAATAGATCATATATTGACTTAAGAGAGTATAAAAGTTCATTTTCTGTTTAGAGGAGGACATGAGAAGGCTTTTCTTCCTATTATACCCTGTTTTGTGGAAGGAGATCCTCTCCTTTTCTTTTTTTCTCAGCATCTCATCTCTACTCTTGAATTAAGAAATAGATGATTGATATTTGATATTTTATAAAATCATACCTTTACCTTCCTTCAAAATAATTCTCATTGAAATTCAAGTAAGATGATGCAAATTGCGCGATGAGGAATCAATTGACGAAATTAAAGTTTATGTGAAATAATTTTTAAATTTGTAGCTTAAAATTAGTCAACCGTACGACGTCAATCACTCTACGAAGACTGACTTGGTTTGGGGAATATAACTTGGTTTATGGTCGTTGGCTACCAAAAAAAAAAAAAAAACCACTTGGTTTGGGGTTGATGCTCTTGGACATATTATTCTACACATAGAGAGACATACATAGATACTACAATACTAATATATAATAGAAGGCATATTTCTAATGAATTAAAAGTAGAAATAGAATGCTGTCGTGGCATGCATTAACTTGACTTGTCTAATTTATTTCTAACAACGTAAATAACACTCACGATTTATTCTGGCGTATAAAATATAAATCACAATCAATTTCTTTTTATTTTATTGAAATTATATTATGAATTTACCAATCTTAGTGATTGAAAGTTTAGATCGGACCACATCTATTCAAAATAAAAGGCAATCGATGTCAAATTAATTTGACTAAATTATGTATTAAAAGGGTGAATTAAAATGTTCGAACAAATTGATGAAAATGTATTCGAAATAATTCATTAATATCTCAAAGTGAAAAGTCTCAGTCACTCTCATTTAAGGCATATATATCTAATCAAGAGAATTGAAAGTAGAAATTTAAAATTGACTTGACTTGTGTAATTTATTTCCAACATCGTAAGTGACACTCCCACAATTTATTCTCAGCGTGAACCAAGATCCAGATATATATAATATAAATAACGCTGCATTTCTTTTAATTTTATTGACATTGATATTAATATAATCGTAACCATGTGATTCAATGCCAACAAAACATGCATAAAATTTAATTCTTTCATATAATATCTGTATACTTTTGAATTAGAGTAACAGGCATTAATATAATTGATACCTTACATTTTTATTTTAGAGTATTTTTTTTTTAAATCATCCTTTTTATATATACGTGCATAAGTTTAATTGGTTGGAATCTGCGTACCGAGCTCGTTTTCCGCCAGTGAGTCATAAAGTGCTTAGGAGGTTAATTAAAAGCTATCAACGTAAATGACACTCCCACAATTTAGTCTCAGAGCGTGAACCAAGATCCACGCATAAAATATAAATCGCACTGAATTTCTTTTAATTTTATTGAAATTAATTTTAATTTATCGATCTTAGTAATTTTTTTTTATCATTGTCGATCTTAGTATTTGAAGGTTTAGATCAGACCACATCTATGCTAGGTTTTAATTTAAATACTTTTTTAACATGCGAACATTCAAATTAGATCGCCCTCGTCACCTTATGGTTTTATTTTAGAGTTTTTTTTTTGGGGAAATCATCTTTTTATAAAACTAAAGATTAAGTCAGATTGGTTAAGGAATATACATCACAGTGAGTCATAGAGGGGACCAAACAATGACTCTTATTCTATGCATGAAGACATTGATAAGCTTGAGAATAAGAGCAGGGAACCCAAAAAAATATAACGCAACATCAATATTTTTGTCTCCCAAAACTTTCGTATTCATTTAAAGCAATTAATAATACAATAAAAATACTGCTCCATATTAATAAGTTTTATTTCTATCAAATATCTGTATTAATAGTAAAAATATTACTAATAATACTTGTCATAATTGCGGCAACTAATCTTTTTCGATAATTCAAATTGCTTAAATTTTATTTGAGATCAAGTTATAAGATATATTAAATAGATATATATATATAGACACACATATACTTTATAAAAATAAAATATTTCAACCATTTAATTATTAAAATTACAAAAACACTTGAAAGTTAGAAAAATAATACTCCCTCGAGTCTTAATATAGATCATACATGAGGAGTTGATCTTGGTATTAAAATATGACTTATTTTTAATCTTTGGCAATTTTTTTAAATTAGCCTTATTAAGGCTCCTAAATAATAATCAAGTATGAGAGGGGGAGGGAATTAAGAAATATGATTATGATATTTTTAGAAACTGTTATTTGTTAAATAACTCAATTTACATATTTAATCTAATCAAATAAAAAAAATACATCATTCGTTTAGGACGGGAGAGAGTATATAAATTCATGTGATACAATACATTAGGTTCCTCCACTAATTTTGCAAAGCTTCGAAATTCCTGAACAAGGCTTTGAATAAAAGGCAGTGGAAAAGTCTTTGCATGACTTTTTGGGATTTCTAACAATAATGGAAATAACTCCGAACAGTTTTTCTTCTTTCTCTCCTGGTTCCTTCTGCAAATTATGTGTATGATTTTTGTTGAGTAATACGGCAGAAGATGAATAATACTGGATAAATATTATTAAATGACAATTGTGTGGTGAATTACAGAAAGAGTAGTTCTTATATAATACAAACAAATTGACTCATTGGGTTTAAGGCCCAATGGACTAATTATAACTGTTCATAATAGACTATCCAACTGCCCCTATTTTTTCTTTTGAGCAGATCTGCTTGTTAATTTTTTTTACTTCTCAAACGGCTGATCAGCTTCTGCTGCAGTTTCTCTCTTGTAGTAATCAGGGCATATTGACTCTGGATTCTTCTTCTTCTGCTGAAGTGTATAAGTCTTACTGGTTGATAAGTATGCAAACGAAGCTCGTTTGCTGTCGGTGAGTCATAAATAAAAGCTGTCAATGGTTGTTTCTCCCAAAACTTCCCTATTTATCTAAAGCAACTAATAATACAATAAAAATGCTACACCATATTAGTAAGTTTTATTTCTGTCAAATATACAGTATTGCTATTAATACTTTTTCGATAATTCAAAAAAACTTAAATTTTATTTGAGATCAAGTTTTTTTTGTTTTTTGCCGAGTATTTGAGATAAAGTTATAACATATATTAAATAGATAAATACATGCATATACTTTATTGAAAATAAAATATTATAAGTACTTCATTATTAAACTTTAAAAATAAATTCCACTTGAAAGTTAGAAAAAGGGTAATCCTCTAATCCTTATTGGAGTACCTAATTGATGGGTTGATTGTCGTCTTAAATGTATAACTTATTATTAATTTTTGTCATTTTTTTAAATTACACATTGATGACCCCTCAACAAAAATCAGGAATGTGAGGGAGGTAGAGAATTAAGGAAGATGAATTAATGTTTTTCAGGAAAAAAACATACTATGTTAATTAAATTAACTTACATTATTAATCTAATTAAATTAAGTAAATGGACGATATATTGACTGGAGAGAGTATAAAAGTTCATTTTCTTTTTAGAGGAGTACTAGGCTCTTCTTTCTATTATACCCTATTTTATGGAAGGAGATCCTTTTTTTCTTTTTC
Organism: Vachellia collinsii; assembly: GCA_006871305.1. Taxonomy (NCBI): domain Eukaryota; kingdom Viridiplantae; phylum Streptophyta; class Magnoliopsida; order Fabales; family Fabaceae; genus Vachellia; species Vachellia collinsii. The sequence goes on along the minus strand of QFDD01007655.1, from coordinate 4,849 downwards.
TTTTTCTTTTTTCTCATTTTTTTTCTCAGTATGTCATCTCTAGTACTCTTGAATTAGAAAATAGATAGTTGATATTTAATATTTTATAAAATCATACTTTTTCTTCCTTCAAAATAATTCTCATCGAAATTCAAGTAAGATGATGAAAATCACACTATGAGGAATCAATTGACGAAATGAGGGTTTATTTTAATTTTTTTTTTTAATGTATAGCCTAGAACTAGTCAACCGTACGACGTCAATCAATCTACGAAGACTGACTTGTGTGATTAATTACTAACAATGCAAGCAACACTCATTGGAGTTATTTACGTTAAATCAATGTGATTGGAAAATTTCTTCTCCTATCCTTCTTCTTCCATAGAAGAATATAAACCACGCTTAATTTCTTTGTCATTATTTATGGACCCATAAACGAGGCTTTAATCCCCCTTTTCTTTTAATGGATATTGTATGAGTTTCATTGGTTGAGGAATATATATATATATATCTCGAGTTCATTTGACTGAGAATGTGGGGGAATATAACTTGGTTTATGGTCGTTGACTACCCAAAAAAAGAAAAAAAAAACTTGGTTTGGGGTTTATACTCTTGGACATATTGTTGTACACGTATGGAGACATACATAGATACTACAATACTAATAGATAAGAGTAGAGGTCAGAAAAATATAACAGAACAGCAGCAATATCTTTTTCTCCTTGTGTAGCAATTATGATATTTACTCTACACGCGCGCTCACACACATATTGACTGAGTTTCTAAGGAAAAAAACTTAGAGTCAATGTCGTTATCAAAAAATGAGAAAATGAGAGAGAGAAATAAATAAGATTGGTAAATATATATATATGGTAATTTTGCCTTCAACCGTACGACGTCGTTCTGCACACGCACCAAGTGGAGTGGTAGATATGTTTTCAGAATCTAGTGAGGCAATCATACATTACATGTGTTAGAATGTAATAAACTGCATTTCTTCGACCAAAACATTATAAAAAAGGTTTAATATATTATCTTTTTCTGATCCATTATCTTGAGTTTATTTAACAGGATAAATTTGAAAGTAATATATCGTAGTGATTAATTGTATAAACGTAATAATTCTTAGAAGTTGAATTCGATTTGATTATTATTAAACTTTATGAATAATTAAAGTCTCCTTCAGTTAATATTAGTTTCTGTAAGAAACATGTATTTGTTCCTTTTTTTTCCGAACTATCCATATTCACATTGTTCCTCGCTAACCATTATTCTAACTAGAAGTAAAATAAAATAAAATTCTTATTAAATAAACATGAAGCAACATTAAAGTCATCAACAGTAGTATCTGTAGTAATTCTTAATTTAATCATCCGTAAAATTGTACTTTGCATAATGATGAGATTTGGATCAGTGTTATTGGACATTTGAAATACTCACTTTATTTGCAGAACACTCTCAGCTTAACAAAACATAAAGAGAAAGAAATCTAAACAAAACAAGAAAGTACAAGAGATCAGATCCATTCTTCCTCCTTCACCAACCCAATAATTGAAGTCCGGCCAACAAGATGAGAATGTCTGCTACTTTGTTTCAATCTACATGATCAAGCAACGTCCATCACGCATTCTTAAATTATACAAAATTTATATTATATATAAGCTTGTACGTAATTCAAACGTGTTAGAAAATAAAAAAAAATGCTTAGGTACCTATTAGCCTTGGAATCTTCTCTTTATCTTTGCCTTCAGAATAGCAAAATGAACATAAATCCAGTTGTTCATATTTTCAAAGAAGTGAAAGAATGAATGCCTCCATGAATGTTTGAGAATTAAGGTCCCACAAACTCCCCAAAATCCGATGATGAAGCCAAGAGCAAAGCTCACATAAAACCCAAAGCTTATAAGATTATCGTCTCCATCTCCATCCATTTTATAACTTGGACTGGGATTCAGATATGAACTTCCATCTTCTGGACATCTCTCTGTAAGTGGTGGGCCACAAAGCCCCTGGTTTCCCATATAACTAGAAGCAGTGAAGGTTTGAAGTTGGGTGGCAGTTGGTATTTTGCCTGATAAATTGTTGAAGGACAAGTTCAAGACACTGAGAAAACTCAAACTTGAGAAGCTGATTGGGATTCCACCAGAAAGAGAATTTTTGGACAAATCAAGTGATTCCAACCTTTCCATTCGACCCATGTTAAAAGGAATGGACCCTTTCAAGTTGTTGTAGGACAGGTTTAGGGAAGCCAATGCCGCAAGTTTAGTTATGCCACTTGGGATCTCTCCTGTTAAGTGATTGCAAGAGAGATCGATGGTTTTCATGAGTCCAAGAATATTACTGTACTCAGCATCTTGTCCTTTCCATGACAACGTTGTTCTGTCCGAGAATATCCCACCAAATCCAACATACGAAATTGCTAGGCGTGTAGAAGTCATATTTGACATGGCACTCAAATTAAACAAGCAATGAGGTATATCTCCTGTCATATTATTTTTTGATAGATCTAAGATTTGAAGATGTTGCAGATTACATAAATTTGTAGGAATGCTTCCTTGAAGTTTATTTGCTCTCAAACGCAAACCAATCAAATTGTGCGAGTATTGCCCAATCCATGATGGCAATTTTCCATTCAAATTGTTCTGTCCAAAATCGAGGAACAACAAGTACAAGGAATTCATCATGGATGGCAAATTTCCAGAGATGTTATTGTTATTCAGATGGATGCTTTTAAGATAGTTCAAAGTGCCAAGTGACTTCGGTATTGCCCCATAGAAATGATTGTTTTCCAATCTTAGAACCTCCAAGTTTGGAAGTTTACCCCAACAATCAGGAAGCCTTCCAGAAAAAGAATTGCTTGAGATGTCAACATAATAAAATATTGGTTGAAATGTGGCACAAATGGAAGATATGGTTCCTGAAAACATATTATTCGAGAGAAGCAGCACTGATGCTTTTGGTGGAAAATCTGGCAGGGGACCAGAAAAATTGTTGAAACTCAAATCCCAACTACGCCAACTATAATATTTCGTTTCCAAGAATGATTTTGGCAACTCTCCATAAAGTCTGTTATGGGAAAGATTCAAGTAATTGAAAGAATTCAGCCAAAGCGATTTGGGAATCGAATCTAAAATTGATGCATTAGAAATATCCAATGTCAGAAGCTCTGTTTGATATTTTAACCACCTTGGAAAATGGGGACCAAAATTGCACGATGCTGCTAAAAAGTCCTCCAATTGAAAAGGTGGCACCCAATTCAAACTGACATTGAAAAAAATCAGATTTTGTGACACTTTTAAAACTCTTAAATTAGTGAGGGTTGAAAGATGTGTTTCATTAAGTGGCCCATGAAGGCTAGTGTTCCCAAGACATAAACACGTCAATTTAGAAAATCTTGAAAAATCGGGAAATGGTCCATTGTTAAAAGGATTGTCACTTAAATCGAGGTCTTGTATACTATTTTGAGTACACCTTAATTGAGGTATCAATTCCCTTAATTGTCCTGATAAATTGTTGTTGGACAGCCATAACATTTCCAATCGGCACAAATTTGAGAAGGATTTGAGCACACTTTTCTCAAGTTTATTGACTGCAAGATCAATAAGTTTAAGAGAAGTGGTATTTGTGAAGGTGTCTGAAGGAATATGTCGCAAAGAATTACCATCAAGATATAGAGATTCAAGAGAATTCATATTTGAAAAACCTTTGGGACTAATTAATTGCAAAGCATTTGACGAAAGATCTAAAAATTGAAGGGAATTTATATGTAGAGCATTGGGGAAAATATGTACCAAATTGTTAGCAGAAAGATCAAGATTTGTTAAGACTTTGCTAATGTTAGACAACCAGGGTAGGATTGAAGAGTCTAAATAATTTTTTGAAAGAGAAAGGTCTTCGAGGGAAGTGGAAGAGTTAGTGTAGATAAAAGATGCAAGATTGACATTATGAGATGTAAGAGCACAATGATCCAAGTAAATCTTAGACAGACGACGAGCTTTGGATAATGATGCTTGCCAATCAACAACTTGACTTGGATTAATGCCTGATAGGTCAAGAGATCTCAAAGAAGAAAGGTGAGAAATCCACTCAAGATCATTCCCAATCAAACCATCATTACCCCTAAGGTCGAGAGTTTGCAAATTGGATAGATTTTGCAGTCCGTGAGGAATAGTGCCACCAATTGAAGCCCCTTGCATACTTAACTCTCTTAGCTGACCAAGTGAACCAATGCATTCTGGAATTTTGCTCCCTTTGAAATTATTCTCATCGAGAGTCAAGTAGGTTAGATGCTGTAAATCACATAATGAAGAATCGATATTACCTCCCAATTCATGAAGGTTGAGCTCGATAACATGACCGGTCAAATTACTGCATGAAACTCCACTCCATTGACAGCAATCAACCTTAGTTTTCCAGGAGGACAAAACGCCGAACTCATCAATGAAACCATCTTTCAACTTAAGAAGAGATTGCTTATCTGTGTCTACGCAACTCTTCTTCATGTTGGAATGTCCTGCACACCAAAAGAAACATAAAACCCAAACAAGCCAAAACAAACTCAACTTTGGGCTCAACATGATGGCGATGAACAAGCTTAATTGGGATTCTTTTTATTGGAATGTGGTAAGAAAAGGGACGGTCCTTGGGCTCATTTATAGCCATGAAATCCAGCAAGCTTTTCAGATACTTTTATTTTTGGCCGTAAAATTATTGGTGAGATCAATGCGATAAATATCAATAATTCAGTAGATGAAGATGTTTTTTATTGTTAAAAAAAGGATTATAAATTTTTTTATTCAAAATAAAAGCTATTGATGTTAAATACGTTCTTATCATTTAATTAATTTGACTAAATTATGTATCAAAAAGG
>QFDD01007654.1:0-14682 GCA_006871305.1 Vachellia collinsii | reverse complement strand
AGAAGAAAGAAAGAGAGAGAGAGAAGGATAAGGAAGAAAAAGAGAGAGTAGGCGTGAGTTGGAAAAAGAGGAAAGGAAGAAGAAAAAGTCAAAAAGAGAAGGAAGAAAGAGAGAGAGAGAGAGAGAAGGATAAGGAAAAGAAGAGTGAGTAGGAGTGAGAGAGTTGTGCAAGGGGTTTATAAATACCCTAGCTCTCCTCCCTCTCTCGTCATTTACATCCGCAGCAGAGAAGAAGGAGGTGCATCTCTGAATCTATTTTGTTGAGATAAATTAGATTGGTGTGTGTGACCCAAGACTTTGAATTATACTCTTGGCTCATAAAGCTTTCAAGGTTTAGCTTGGAGTTGAGGTAACTGGGGTTAATTCATTTTATATGCTTGCATGGATTGTAAGGTATTTTTGATACCTTGATTATTTATTGGGAATACTGTCCTATATTTACGTATTCAGTCTCAATGAAGTAGGAAGTATTTTGAAGTATATGTTTTACTTAAAGGTGTATATATATATGATGAACTGTTTATAACTTATCCTTAGATGGAATAAATTGTGAATTAATGTATCTGTGGGAGATTGGAATATTAGGTGGTACTGAAGTAGCTGGGTTGATCTTGTGATGATTGGGCTTATGTTGTATCCGCGGTTGCATCCGCTACTGATAATAGTGGTTGGCTTTACTATGACTCAAACCCAGGTGGGGAGTCGGCCTAGACCAGGTGGGAGGCTAGACACCCTTTGATTCTAGACCCAGGAGGGAGAGCAAGGGGGGACCGGTTGGATTAATGTTGCTGCTAGACCTTGGTCGGGTTGATCAGCGTATTAAGCTGGATCCACATCATGGAGTAATATGGAGGAGTTGGATGGAGGGATCACTTGTGTAATATGATTGTATTGGATGGGAAACAATAAATTTTGTTTGAATATTACATAATAGCACTGCTTCATTGACTTATAATCCCGTAATGTATATTCTATGAATTGATTATTGGTTACTGGGACTTTATGTCTCACCCTATCGTTGTTTACCATTTTTCAGGAGAGGAATTTAGTGGTTTGAGGCTTGAAGGGAAGGAGCCAACAGTTTGATAGTAACTATCACTGTAGGCATATCAATTGCATTGAATATTTTTGAGAAAAAGTATATTGCCAGACTTAGAGGACTTGCATGCTTTGTTTTTATTTTTATGATTCTACGATGAAACTAGACCTATAATTAAAATTGATCTTTTGGTATGTCTGAGAAATAATGCACTTATGTGATGAAAATATGGGAACATATATTTTTGAGAAAAGGTTTAATAATTATTCTGATTTTGTTGTTGGTGATTTGTGGGCAAGTATTGTGCTCTAAGTCTCATTGATACAGTGTTGGAGAATAAAGATCAGTGGGCTGGGTTATAACCCTGATGTTAAATTGTGCCCTTGGTCTTATGCGTGGATTTGTGGGCGATGTTGTGCCCTGAATCCTAATGTATTAATCTGTAATATGTAATTTAAAGTTTTTGTGGAAAAAAAAAATTGTCAATAACCATGGTTATTGTTTAATAATTGTTAATTAAGTTAAATGTCTTGTTTAGTAGAAAGGGTCGTTTCAACTGAAAACTTTTAAATCGTATAGTCAAAAAACATACCTTTTTCGAAGCGTTTTCTTTTCTTTTCTTGTTCAGTTTCAAGAAACCAACAACTACAATTAACTTCTTCTTCTAGAATCTACAAGAATGACTTTTCCAATACGAATGCATGCTAGCATCTTATCTACATCTGATTCTTAGATCTCTTTCTCACTCTTAGTTTATCTCTCAAGTTTCTGACTTGCGCTTTTCTGTATACGTGTCTAATGGAGAGCTTTGACCATCTATTTATAGATATTCAGAGCTTATCTTTGTTTAATTTCAAAATTCAAATTTTATTAGAAACTTTTAAATCCAAGAAATTATCTAAAGATGATTTTATCTAAATCTTAAGTCATCTGTCAGTTTGGAAACTTACATCTGTGTAACCAGTTACACAATGCTCATCATCCAATTCGTCATATATCAAGAACAAGTCCTTAATCCCTCTTAAGTACTTTAGAATGTTCTTGACAACAGTCCAATGATCCTCACCATGATCCTGTTGATATCTGTTGGTTAAGCTTAAGGCAAACGAGACATCATGTCAAGTACTTAACATTGCATACATGATGGATTCAATAGCCGAGGCTTATGGAATCTTGCTCATATGATCTCATTGATCCATGTGTACTAGGACACTGATCGTTGGTAAGATGGATGCCATGAGACAGGCAAGAAACCTCTCTCTGATTCCTGCATATTGAACATGTTCAATATTTTGTCTATGTATATACTCTGACTTAGGCCTATTAGCCTTTTGGATCTATCTATATATATCCTAATCCCTAGGATATATGTGGCTTCACCTAAGTCTTTCATTGAGAATGACTTTCGTAACCAAGACTTGACAATCTGCAAGGCAAGATTGTCATTCCCAATAAGTAGCATATCGTCTACATAGAGTACTAGAAAAACAATTATGCTCCCAGTAACCTTTTTGTAAACATAAGGTTCATCTATGTTTTGAATGAATCCAAACTCTTTGACCACTTCATCAAAACGATGATTCCAACTCTAGGATGCTTATTTCAATCCATAAATGGATCATTGAAGCTTGCACACTTTACTAGAATCCTCTGAATGCACAAAATCTTCAGGTTGTGTCATGTACACATCCTCAAGCAGCTTTACATTTAGGAAGACTGTTTTGACATCCATTTGCCATTTTTCATAGTTGTAATATGTTGTAATGGCAAGAAGGATTCTGATCGATTTGGCCATTGTAACCGGAGAAAAGGTTTCATCATAGTCTACACCATGAGTTTGAGTGAATCCTTTTGCAACCATTCGTTCCTTAAAGACATTCATATTACCATCCTGTTAGTTTTCTTCTTGAAAACCCATCTGCATCCAACGGTCTTTGCACCTTCAGGTGGATTGATTAAGATCCATACCTAACTATCGTACATGGATTGCATCTTAGACTTTATGACATTTAGTCATTTCTTAGAGTTTGGTCTTGTGATTGCCTCTCGATAGGTGGTTGGCTCATTTTGCTCAATGAGCAACACATCACAACTATCAGTAATCATAAATCCATATCTCTAAGGATGTTGTCGTATCCTATCAGACCTCCGTGGACCTTGAGTTATTAAAGGAGGAGGCTCAACAACTTGTTTTAAGTCCTTACCATTTTCCATCTATGGTTTTGTACTATCTTGTGAATCTCAAACTTCTTCGAGAGACATCTTGCTCCCACTAGTTCTTTTAGAGATAAATTCTCTCTCTAGAAAGATACCATTTCGAATAACAAATACTTTGTTATTAGCAAGATTTTAGATATAGTATCCATTCGTTTCTTTAGGATACCCCATGAAAAGGCACTTTGAAGATTTAGGTGATAATTTATCTTAGGCCTATTGCTGAACATATACCTCACATCCCCAAATTTTGAGGAAGGATAAACTAGGCCCTTTATTAGTTCATATATCATATGGTGTGTTTTCAATTGCCTTAGATGGAACCCGATTTAGTGTGAATGCAACTGTCTCTAGGGTGTGGCCCCAAAAGGATGGCAGAAGATCTACTTGACTCATCATAGATCAAACCGTAGTGTTTGATTCAACTACAGTGTTCCTGGAGGAGTCAACTATGAGATTATCCTACAACTCCTAAGATAGTCAATCAATTCTTGGCTCAAGTATTCACCACCTCAATCAAATCAAAGTGCTTTAACCATTTTGCCAAGCTGGTTTTGTACTTCATTTTTTGATATTTTAAACTTTTCAAAAGATTCAGATTTATGTTTCATGAGATAGACGTATCCTTATCTAGTGAAATCATCTATAAATGTAATGAAGTACGAATAACCTCCTCTGGTTGCTGTATTCATTGGTCTACATACATATGTATAGATGAGGCTTAGTAAATTAATGGCCCTTTCACTGTGCTCAGTAAAAGGTGCCTTTGTCATCTTTTTCAATAAACAAGATTCACATGTATCATATCATTCAAAATCAAATAAGTTAAGAAATCCACCTTGATGGAGTTTTGAAATGTGTTTCTTATTTATATGACCTAGATTACAGTGCCATGGGTATGTCAAGTTCAAGTTGTTGGACTTGATCCTTTTGGTAGTTATGTTATAGATAATTTTAATATTAGGATACTCTAAATTTAATAAATAATGACAAAAATGCAAATCACCATGAACATAGAAAATGTTATTACAATAAATAGAACATTCACCATTCCTAGTTGATTCACGCTTTGTCTTTTAAAATTCCATGGTGGTTGAATAAAAAAATGTTTATCCAAGGATTGCACTCTAGAGTGCAACCTTGGGTCGTTCACTTAACTGGAGCCTTTTATTGATGCTCTAAGCTAACTGTGTGTCATAAAATGCAAAACAGAATTTAAAAGGATTTTGATTTTCAATCATGATAATGGACTAAAAACTTTACAAATATACTTGTTTTTGGATTTTTGGGACTAAGAGATGCAATAAAGATTATCAGTGTTCAAATGCGATAAAATTCCTCTTGAAAATGGACTTAAGCTATCATGGTTCAAAATGATTAGGTAGAGTAAAAATTCACTAAGTTCCTTGATGAAAAAACCCCAACAACTCATTGAGTCTAGGATTTCACTCAATGAACTCCATTGAGTAAAAATCACATTTAAGCTCACTTAGCACATGCAACAGAAACTAGCATAAATGCAACTATCTCAATGAATCATCTCTAACCAAGAGGTCATGCACAACTCGTACAGAAACCAAAGAGAATAGAAGTGATTTCAATGAGAATATATGAAACAGCATATATTGAAGTGCAAGAGTTCTACATTCATCAATTCCTTGGCACAAAATAAATCACATTGATTACAACTATAATCAAGAGTTCCAGCTAACAATCATAAATCCTAAACCTAGAAATTCATAGATTAAAGCTAAAATGGAACTTTAGATACTCCCCTCATTAGCCCAGTGAACTCAAACCCTTGTCTATCTTCAAGAGGAACAAAGATGCCTAGCCACACATGGCAATATGAAGCTTCTCAACTTGATGGACTCCTAACCTCTCCATGGTGGAAAACAATGGAAGAATTGTGTTAGGGTTTGGTTGATATTGGAAGGAGAAGCGAAATAAGAATGAGAGTGAATGAGAGGCTATGCAAGGGTGTGGTACTCCCAAAGCAATGAATTTTACCCTAAATAGGGTTATCTATCGGTTTGGAGACATTCTGTGTTAGTTTGTATGAGTGGGTAAGTTAATTTTCCAAATGAGGATCAGGTCATGCATGCTAATATGAAAACGTCGCCATCGTAAACTGGTCCAGAGATGTCCAACAGCTGGTTCTAAAACTTCGCCATGGCAAACTATGGTCCAGAGAGCTGGTGAAGTATGCTTCTTCACCGCAGCGAATTGCTTTAGTCCCTTTCCAATGCTTGCATTCTGGTCTTCACTTTTAGCTCCTGCTAGAGACTTTGCAATGAACATCAATAGCTTAGAGTATCGATGCCCAAGATTTACTTTGAATAAAGTTAGTAATTAATCAAAGGCAATTCTTCCTTAAACTGGGCTAATTAAAAACAGAGACTCTAACTTACAATTAAGCACAATTATGATTAAAAATGAGCCGAGAAGTTTGCTAAATACCCTGAAAATAGCATGAAAATTCAATGACAAATAGAGCTCAATCAAATTCCCCCACACTTAGACTTCTGTACTCCTGGACAAAGTTTTGGAAACATTCAATGTTAAGCGGGTGCAACTAGAATAATCGTCCATGCTTAAGGATAGGTTATGCTGACTAGCACACCTCATAATTCCACCGAAATGATAAAAAAATGCTGACAAGATAATTATTACGACAAGTTAAATCAAGAGATTGAATAGAAGAGATTCACTCAAGGGTATGTGTTTTAGCTCTCTTACTCACTTGTCTCAAGATAATTTCACTCTTGTTTGCTTAGCTCATTCCCTACCATAGGCTTGTAATAATTTGAGATAATTTCACTCTTGTCTGCTGAGTACATTAGGTTGGCAATATCAAACTCAAGGCCCATCATGAGAAGATAAATGCAGAGAGCATGCTTTTTGGGAATTTCTTGAAGGTGGTGAGTGGGCAGGATGTTGCTACACACAAGGTGAAGAAATGGTTTGGTCTCCTCCTTCAGTTTATCTCATTTTAGGTATATCTCAGAACCTCAAGGTCGAAACCAAGAGGCATCGGTTTGCATAGGGTCTAAAGGATTTTCCCTGATGGGTACTCACTCAAAAGGCCTCTAAAATGATTAGTCCCAGAAGTGGGTGGCCCAAGTGTTCCCTAATGATTGATTCAAAGATGGCGTAGTATTGAGCTACCTCACGAAATTCAATGTAAAGGGCCTTGTGGAACTAGGCATAGGTATAAAAATGATGGACAAATGAGAAGTTACCGGGCATAGGTTTTGTGAGTGACTCTAAATTTGGAGAACAAACTGGTAATTACTCTATTGCAGAAGTGGGTGCCTCTATCACTAACTATTGCCTTAGGCACCTGAACCTACAGAAAATATTGGATTTAATAAATTTGAAAATCATTTGGGCATCGTCTTTTGTAGTAGGAATGGCCTCATAAAGCCAAAGGAGGGAGGAAAGGGACCCATAAAGTCAATACCCCATACGTCAAAAATCTCACAGAATAACAAAGGTTGTTGGGGCATCTCATGTTGTTTGCCTAACCCCCCAAAACGCTGACACTTGTCACATGAGTGACAAAACATGTAAGAATCTTTGAAAAGGGTAGGCCAGTAAAAATTAGAGTCTAAAATCTTCCCAGATGTCCTCTTTACACTAAAGTGCCCACCACAAACCATGGAATGGCAAGCTAACAGTATTGAATCAAACTCTCCATCAGGCACACACTTTTTGATCACTTGGTCATTGCACATTCGCCACAAATGAGGAGTGTCCCATATGTAGTGCCGAGAATTGTTGCATAGCTTTTGTGCTTGCAATTTGGACATAAAGGGGTGGGTGAGTCCAAAAATGAGATAATTAACTATGTGCACATACCAAGGCTCCTTTGAAATTAAAGCACATAAAGCCGAATGTGAAAATGAATCACAAATAAGGTTAGAAGGGTCTACTCCCTTTGTTTCATCCAGAAGTCTACTCAAATGATCAACTACTTGATTCACCGCCCTGAGTCTATCTTTTATTTCAATGTCAAATTCTTGCAGAAGTACAGCCCATCTTATCAATTGAGGTTTGGACTGTGATTTCTTCAATAAGTGGCGTACAGCTGCATGGTCAGTAAAAACAATCACATGAGAGTTTAATAGATAAGGTCTAAATTTCTCCAAAGTAAAAACAATGGCAATAAACTCTTTCTCTATTGTGGTGTAGTTCACTTGAGCTGGATCCAATGTTTTGGAGGCGTAAGCGATAACTTGTGAGAGTTTATCTTCTTTTAGCTCAAGTACTGCCCCTACAGAGAAATTTGATGCATCACACAATAACTCAAAAGGTAAACTCCAATTAGGTGCATTCAATATTGGTGGGGATATGAGTTTAGCTTTTAATTCATCAAATGCAACACAACAAGCATCATCAAAATCAAATTTCACATCTTTTTGTAGCAGTTTAGACAGAGGTTAAGAAATCTTGCCAAAATCCTTTATAGATCGCCTGTAAAACCTTGCGTGACCTAGGAATGAATGAATGTCTTTAACACACACAGGGTAAGGCAGTGATGAGATAATCTCAATCTTGGCTTTGTCAACCTCAATGCCCTTGTTTGAAATCATATGACCAAACACTATACCTTCATTGACCATGAAATGACATTTTTCAAAGTTTAGAATCATGTTTTTTTTAATGCACCTTTTCAAAACCTTTTTGAGGTTAGCTAGGCAATTGTCAAAAGAACAACCATACACCTTGAAATCATCCATGAAGACTTCCATACATTCCTCTAGAAAATCATAAAAGACAGCCATCAGGCAGCATTGGAATGTTCTTGGTGCGTTACATAATCTGAAGGGCATGTTAATGCGGTTTTTTCCTGATCCTCTGGTGCGATCGGTACTTGAAAGTACATAGAGAAACCATCTAAAACGAAATAATGGGATTTTCCAGCTAGCCTCTCAAGCATTTGATCTATGAAGGGAAGGGGAAAGTGGTCCTTATGCGTGGCATCATTCAATTTCTTATAGTCTATGCACACACCTGGAGTTATGGACTCTTGTCGGTATAAGCTTATTTTTCTCATTTCTCACCACAGTAACCCTGGTCTTCTTTGGAACTACATGGACTGGGTTGACCCACTCACTATCAGAAATTAGGTAAATTATCCTAGAACTCAAAAGCTTGGTGATTTCCTTTTCACCACATCAAGGATAAAGGGGTTCATCCTTCTTTAGAGTTGCCTCACAGGTTTATAACCCTCATTAAGCAGTATCCTATGTGTGCAGATGGATGGACTAATTCCAGGGATGTATGCTAATATCCACCCTATCACCCTTTTATGCTCTATCAATATGAAAAGTAATCTCCCCTCCTAAGACTCAGGCAGCATTTTAGCAATTATCACAGGAAGTTTGTCATCAGACTCCAGGAAAGCATATTTCAAATTAGGCGGAAAGGGTTTCAAATCAAGTATGGGCAGTTGCACAACAAAAGGAACTAACTTGTGAAGATCAAGAGAAAATAAATCACTCCCTTTTTAAAAAAAAATGCAAGCTCAGGCTTCAGGTGGTTGAGGTGACCATCTCCCTCCTTTCCACATGTTGAATTGACTTCTTGTCGATCTATAGCAACTACCTTGGGTAAACTCTCTTGCACATCTGCATTATCACTGAACAACCATTCATTCAAATATTGCACGGGATGAAGAGAATCAGAGGAAAGGAAATCAGTAGATGCAAGGAGAGATGAATAGTTATCAAGCACCAAGTGCCTCCAAGTTAAACGAGCTGGTGACAAGGCTAGTTGCAGTTCATTTCCTTTGTCATTAAGCACTAGTGCACCTTGCAATAAAGAAAGCAAAAAGTGAATGGTCATGGCGAAATAAAGAGTTGGCCGCGGCAAAGTGTCTCAAGGTTGAATATGGTAGTACAAGTTGGCCGCGACGAAAGTACAAGTTATCTTTATTTGTATTTCCAGAAAAAAAAATTATGCTATGCAAAATGCAAAAACCATTCTATGAACAAATAAATCAATCTTCCACAAATGCAACCTAACAAAGGCTCTCAATCCCAAATTAACTGCAAAACACATGACACAAGTTAACCCAAAGAACCAATTGCTTGGCTCCCCGGCAATGGCAGTGGTGCCATTTTGATTCACGCTTTATCTTTTAAAATTCCTTGGTGGTCGAATCAAAACATGTTTATCTAAGGATTGCACTATAGGATGCAACCCCTAGTTGTTCACCTAACCGGAGCCTTTTATTGATGCTCTAAGCTAATTATGTGTCATAAAATGGAAAACTGAATTTAAAAGGGGTTTTGGTTTTCAATCACAATAATGGACTAAATTAAACATTACAAATATACTTGTTTTTGGGATTATGTAATGCAATGAAGATTATCAGCATTCAAATGTGATAAAATTCCTCTTGAAAATGGGCTTCGGCTATCATGGTTCACAATGATTAGGTAGAGTAAAATTCACTAAGTTCTTTAACGACAAGCCCAAACAACTTGTTGAGTCTAGGATTTCACTCAATGAACTCTATTGAGTAAAAATCCCATTTAAGCTCACTTAGCATGAGTAATAGAAAATAGCATGAATGCAACTATATTAATGAATCATCTCTAACCAGGAGGTCATGCACAACTCATGCAGAAACCAAAGACAATAGAAGTGATTTCAATGAGAATATATGAAACTACATATGTTGAAGTGCAAGAGTTCTACATTCATCAATTCCTTGGCACAAAATAAATCACACTGATTACAACTAGAATCAAGAGTTCCAGCTAACAATCATAAATCCTAAACCAAGAAATTCATAGATTAAAGCTAGGATGGAACTTTAGATACTCCCCTCATAAGCCCAATGAACTCAAGCCCTTGCCTATCTCCAAGAGGAACAAAGATGCCTAGCCACTCATGGCAAGATGAAGCTTCTCAACTTGATGGACTCTTGAGCTCCCCATGGTGGAAAATAATGGAAGAATGTGTGTTAGGGTTTGGTTGACAATGGAGGGAGAAGAAAATAGAGAATGAGTGTGAATGAGAGGCTATGCAAGGGTGTGGTACTCCTAAAGCAACAAATTTTACCCTAAATAGCATTATCTCTCAGTTTGGAGCCATTCTAGGTTAGTTTGTACGAGTGGGTAAGTTAATTTTCCAAATGGGGGTTGGGTCAAGCATGCTGATATGAAAACTTCACCGTGGCGAACTGGTCCAGAGATGTCCAATAGTTGGTTCAAAGACTTTGTTGTTGCAAACTGTGGCCGAGAGAGCTGGTGAAGTATGCTTCTTCGCTGTGGCGAATTGCTTAAGTCCCCTTCCAATGCTTGCATGCTGCTCTTCACTTCCAGCTCCTACTAGAGTACTCTGCAATGAACATCAATAACTTAAATCATCGATTGCCCAAGATTTAGTTTGAATAAAGTTAATAATTAATCAAAGGCAATTCTTCTGTAAACTAGGCTAATTAAAAAAAGAGACTCTAACTTATGATTAAGCACAATTATGATAAAAATGAGCAGAAAAGTTTGCTAAATAGCATGAAAATTCAATAACAAACAGAGCTCAATCACTAGTCATGGAAGTGAAACCTTCCTTATCCAAATAATAAAGTGAAATAATGTTACTACTCAAAGCAGGAACATAATAGCAATTGTTCAAAATTAACAAAAGTTCACTGGGCAAAACTAATTCATAAGTGCATACAGTTAAAGCAACAACTCTTGCTCTATTCCCAACTCGTAGGCCCACTTCATCCTTCTTTAGCTTTCTACTATTCTTCAAATCCTGCACATTTGTACAGATGTGACAACCACATGCAATATGTGATACCCATGCAGTGGAAATAGAAAGATGAATGCCTATATCATAAATACTTGAAACGATAGTCTTACTATCCTTCTTCTTTTTCATATCTTTGAGGTAGAGTTTGCAATTCCTCTTCCAATGATCGGCTTCATTGCAAAAGTAGCATACTCCTTCCTTTGGAGGCTTTGATAAAACATCCTAAATTTTATTTAGGATTTAATTATGATTAAGAGATAATAATCATTTGTGATTAAAGTTTCCCATGTATTATTTTGAAAAGGTTGTTTTTTGTCATTTGAAAACTTTTGCCGCAACCATCTTATGGCCTTGCTGTGGCAAAATGTTGCTGAAAAGTGAGTTTTTCCCTCAAGTCACCTTCACCGCGGCCAACTCCTGGCTTTGCCACGGTGATAATTCTTCAATCAATGAAAGTTGCTCTTGGGACACCTTCGCCACTGACATCTTTTGGTTTTTCCGTAATGAACTATCATCCATTTTCAAGATTCTCTCTCGGGTCTATTTTGCCGCGGCCAACTCGCAATTTTAGCCTATTCTTCTGAGTCTCAGGGTAGCTCGCCATGCAAACTTTTTGTGATAGTAATAGTGAATTTAAGTATCAGCATGCCAAGCACATGAGGGATATTAAAATACCCCCACCTCGTGTCTTCCTCTCCCCATTTCCTTCTTTCTTTTCCTTCTTCTTCTTTCACCTCTTCCAGCCAGCAATCGCAAGAAGCTCTCCTAGGGCAACATTTTGGGGATCTTTTAGGTAACCAAAATATCTTCTTTTCACCTCTCTCCCTTCATGAAAGTTGTTCTAGGCATTTTTCTCTTCCTAATGGTAGTAATTTCGTACTGCATTGAGGATATTTTTGGGTTAGGGTTTTTATGAAGTTTTGAGTTTTGACAAAATAAGGTTATAGGAATGTAGAGGGATGTCTATAGAGGATTTTAATTGGTTTAGATTTTTTATTTGGGTCTATTAAGATTTTATAATGATTTTCTTGGTTGTAGACTCAACAATTACCATTTTGGACTTTATGGCTATTCTGAACCTTGGTCAGCAATTTATTTTGGTTTAGGAATGCTATCAAATTTGATATTGCTTTTGTAGGGAATTTTGATAACCAATATTCTTTAAGTGGAAGACTTAAATGGTGAATGATATTTTCAAATGTTTGAATGGCCTGGTTCATCTTCTAAGTTGAGATGGCATTTCATGGTATTACTTTTGAATTAATATTTAGTTGCCATAATTATTTGGGTTCATGGACAAAGTCATTTCATTTGATTTCTTGGACACAGACTTGATGTCAGACGATTGGAAATTGTGCCTTAGGGCCAATCATTGTACTTCGAGTATATTTTAATTAATGAATTGTTCATTTTTCATTATCATAATCTTTGCATGTTTTGTTATGATAAATTGTCCTTGGATAAATCATAAGGATTATCCTAAATCTATATGGCCGATCATTTGCACAGGAGCAAAGATGAAATAAGGCAATTATGACTTTGAAATGTATGGAGATACTAGTCAAAGTCATAGGCACTTTTAAGCATACAAGGTGCTAGACTAATTTGTTGTGAGATAGCTCCATGGATTTATGTCATGTGCTTGTCTTACAAATGACTACATCACTGTGCCTTTGGACTTGAGATAGAGCTGATAATTTGGACTGGGCCTATAGAGTCAGCCAAATTAAGCCCGATTAATTAGAGGGCTGAGCCTGTGATTTTGAGCTTCCAGAAGGAAACAAGCCTAAAAGGGCTAGCCCTAATAGGCTGAGGGCTTAAAAGGGCTAGCTTTGTAAGGCTGAGGGCTGGCCAGTTTAAGCCCACCATATTTTTTTTTAAATTTAGATAATTGACTATAGGCTCTTGACTTCTGTAGTTCTGTTAGAGGTTGGAGCTAGGCCAGCTCACAAACTAGGCTTCAATAGTTCAATGCCTCATTTCATTTTTTTTAAAATAAAAGAACTTAAGGCTAACCCTAAGTCGTGAATCAACTCACAATCACACGCATTCACTCCTTCAGCCCTTCACGAATTAGTAATCACGCACGAAACGGCAAAGAAGACGCAGACAACATATCTCAATTCTCATCTCGTTCCTCAACCTTGATTCCTCTCAGCGATTAGTCTCTCCGACTCTTCCCCCTTCTGTTCTCTACTTCTCACTATCTCCTGGTCCAACCTCAATTGCTCTCAGCTTCGCATCGCATTGTCGTGCCTCACTCAGCTCTCAACTCTAGCTCTTGCAAGTTGCATTAGCTCCATCACCAAATCACATGCATTGCAATGACCTTGAGGTACATTCTAGACATTGCAACTGCTAGTTTTCTCACTTTCTAAGATTTTTTGTTATCCATTGCTGATTTGCTGCTGAGTACTTACGCCATGGATATATTTAATATTCTAATATGATCAAGAAACCCCCTAGAGATTGATCTACGAGGGAACAAATTCCACAGGATCATTCCCAGAAATAAAATAAAAAATTTGTTATTTCTTCATTTCCTTGGGAGAACAAATGCAAGTGAAGGATATTGAGTCAAAATATACAAAGAACCTCGTATACCATTGCACTTCCTTTGCTGGTCCTCTTTACTCTGCTGAAGAGATTTCATCTCCCCTAATTAATGTGAACTGAAAAAGTTCAGTGGTTAGTGACTTAGTGTTGAAGACGCCACTTTTTTTAAAAGTAAAAAAAACCTTGTAACATACTTTTTTTTTTGCCAAAATAACTTCTAATATACTGGGGTGAATGGTCAATTATGTAATTCTTGTTAATCTGTTTTGAGTTTGATGATGGATTCAATAAAATTAAATGTTGGATTCAATAAATTTTTTTGACTCTGCAGCCCATCAAAATAATAACCTTTCAGTTTGATGATGAACTCAATAAAATTTTTTTCATGACAAGCTAGTAGCATGATGTCTAATGCATGAAAGGGAAAAGAAAACGTAAATGTTGAAGGGTTTGGATCCTCTCTACCTCTAGTGAATCATTAGCTTTCATGTGTAAACCTCCTATATCTAAGACATCTTCTGTTTTGGAGAGTGATGAATCGAAGCTTAAAAGGCCTAGCAACTTGACTTCTGATGTGTGGAAACATTTTAGTAGGGTTGATGTAGATAGGGTACCTAAAGCAAAGTGTAATGGTTGTCAAATACTATATGCAGCGGGTGGTATTAAAGGTACTTCACATCTAAGTCATCATATTAAGTATTGCAAAGTTCTAGAAAAATATTGATGAGTCCTTTGTCGCTATGGGCCCTCAAAAGTTGTATAAATTCCGGATGGGAATGCACTATAGTGATGCAATCCGGGTCGTGTTCACTTCGAGGAGCCTAATTGGTCTTATGTAATCTAAATGACGAAACCATGTGTAAAGATAAAAATTGGGGGTTGTGCATTTGATGAAAATGCAGGAAATAGGATTTAGTTCTTTTTGGGATTTTCAAATTGTAGAAAGATACAAATCACAGAAACGATAAAATGGATAGATTGAAAACTCAATAAATGGAATTGCCCTTTGGAGTATTGATTAAACCTTCATCACTTTTAAAAGTATAGGGAGACTTGCTTTAAAACCAAATCTTAATTAGTTTAGAAAACCTTCCAAACTTAGG
>QFDD01007653.1:0-14619 GCA_006871305.1 Vachellia collinsii | reverse complement strand
AGATAAAAATAATTCTGAATAAAAAATGATTGTACGGAGTGTTTTTCAACGTAGACTCTGCTTGTCGTAGGTGATTGTGGGTGTTTGCCCGGTTTACATGGAAAAAAAAGGAAGAGAAGATTGCATTTTGAAGTTGCTCTGCTCTCTCATTGGTGCACGTGTCACAGTGTAATGTAATCCTCTCCATAGTCGAAATCCCCACTTGCCAATGCAATTTCCACACGTAATCGTGAGCCTTTTCAAAACTAAAACATAATAATAAACAAAAAGGGAAAAAGAAAGAAAATGGACCCCACGATCCACAGTTACACACGCTCGCACGCAGCCCAAAGGCCAATGCTTAAGTTTTTTTTTTTAAGAAAAAAATCTAATTTTGATTGTTTTCCCACAGTGGACGAGACGTGGCGTTGTCTGTGATAGTGATTAGTCATCGCTACTGAAATTAATTATGATTTACATTCATAGATACTCACATTTTCCATCAACAGATGAATCTTTCAATATATATATATATATATATATAACCCAACAAAAGGCTTTTTCCACTATCATTCCTTCTCTTTTCTGATGAATCAGTCCTGACTACGCAAAACAAAATATAGAATTTTTTTTCTCAATCGAGAGGCTTACAAACCCGAGTGCGAAGCGAATTCGTCCTGGTCTTTGATCTCTCACTCTTCACTGTTCATCCTGCTACCCAGTTAACGTAAGAAGCAAAGCATCTTGTTTTGGTCTGTAAATTTACCGCTGGCATGTAAATTCCTAAGAAAATTCTTTTTTTAGTTTTCTCTGGTTGATTCTCTGATGGTTACGGATTTTTCTTTTATTTCATCTGTGTTGTGGATGAGACAAGTTGGGAAAGTGCATTCTCTTTCCAGCATCTTTTTCACAATCCTACGAAGAATGAATTTCCGTCTCGACGAAATCCCTGCTTGGATTATGATATTTTGACTTTCCATTTCTCATGTAATGATTCTTGTGGCGGACTGAATTGAGAATTTGAGTTCATCTTCACTCAATTTCATTTCTCCTCAATCTTGTTTTAGAACTACCACTCGTACCTTTTCTCACTGTTTTTTTTTTTTTGGGGCCAAGTATCTAATAACTCTGTTGTCCTTTATCAATTTCATGTAAAACACCAAAATTATCCGGTGTGTCAGTTTTCTTTTCTCTGCACAACTTTCTTTCTTTGTCTGCCCCATTTTCCCATATGAACAGCATCTACTAAATTGTACCCCTTTGGTTTACCTGATCAGAACGCAAGTGTGATATCGAGAGGTCTTAAAGCCATACTTGACAATCCCCTATGATTCCAGATACCACTGATCCAAGTTACTGGTTGAACTGGAGGTTTTTGCTCTGTGCGATATGCATTTCAGCTTCTTTAGCACTAGGGTTATTTTTAATATGCAAGTACGAAGAATTCAATAGATCAAGACGTAGGGGGGGAGAGAACCATCAGCAGGAAGCAGCTGGTTCATTGTATAATGATGAAGCATGGAAAACATGTCTCAAAGGAATTCATCCTGCTTGGCTGCTGGCTTATAGATTAATTGCTTTCCTTGTGCTGTTGGGATTGCTTGTTGCTGATGCGGTTTGCAACGGAGCTGGCATATATTACTTCTATACTCAGTAAGTCTCACTTTCATACGCTCCAGTATTGTATAAAACAATTTATTGATAAGCTTGATCAAACAATTGAAGATGAATTTCTATCCTTTCAAGATCCAGTTTCTAAGGTTTCTTTGGATTATCCCAAGACATAGTTGTCATGTAACTATAATGGAGACTCTCAGTTAGAAATGGATGTAGTTATTATCATACCTTGGCATGGATCAGGAATGAAACAAGCAATATTAAGGAAAAGGAGAATAAAAGGGTCTATGATTCATTGTTAAACGAAAGTTCAAAACCCTGCTTTTGTAACCATCTCTCCTGAATCTTGATTATAATTTGCTGACTAATTTTGTTTCTTGTGCTGAACAGGTGGACCTTTACTTTGGTCGTTATTTACTTTGGGGTAACATCTAACATCTTTAACTCTTTCAGATTTTTATTAGTTTTAGAAATTCACAGACCAAACTGCACGAGAACATTGTTGAAGACTTTTTTTTCCCTTTTTTTTTTTTGCTTTTTGTGGAGTTAGAAGGACTTAGATTGTAAGATATGCTGAACAACTTCTAGGTTCAGATTCTCCTGATAGAAAACAACAGCATCTTCCTGTCAAAGTTCAAAATTTATGTATCTTGCTCTCAATTTCTCTTGCAGCTTGGATCATCTTTATCCATATATGGATGTTGTGTCAACAGCAATAAGTCTGGGGCTATTATTGCAAACAGCAATACAGCTTCAACACATGGAGTTGATATGTCTGGCCTGCTGAAGAACTCAAATGCTCTTCAGGAGCCTCATGCAAGGGAAGCTGCTGGTCTCTGGGTTCATATCTTTCAAATAATTTTTCAGGTAACTTTTGTGTGTCATGTTTTATATCAGGAGGCAGCCTATTGTAAGATGTGTTATGTTTTATACTTCTTGCCACCTGGGTTCACTAAATAACATAATTTCTTTTTTTGGATGACTTTTCCAAGGTGCACGAGAGACACCATTTTGTGTTACACAATTAACCACAACAATACCGACATATCACCCAAAAAAAATGGCAACAATAGTAGCAGATATCTGTTCTTTCTCTGAAATCTGGAATGAATATAAGAAACTTATCTTTTAAGGCATTTGGGGTCTCTTACCTAAGTCTGGAAGAAAATTTTTGCAGGAAAATGGCTTGAGTATGCAGCACTTGTTTTTTCCCCTTTTTACTGAAGCAGTGAGTGTTTTTGAGAGAAAAATACAAATATGGAATTGTTTACCTCCATAAAACTATTGAGAAGGTCATCATTCCCCTATCTGTTGTAATAATGTCTGTTTCACAGATGAAAAGGGAAAAAAAAATTTTAGAAATATGAAGTTCTAATAGATATTTATGTTGGAGTAGTAATAATATTGCCCTTTTCTGGAATGCCCTTGATTTCCTTGTTTGGAAAACTTCAGATAACTTCAGTTAGGAATTTTAAGTCTAATTCAGTAGGCTATCTATTGAATATTTTTCCTTTCTTTTTATTTTTTGTTTGCAATATATAGATGTGTGCAGGTGCTGTAGCAATCACTGACTGTGTGTTCTGGCTTATCCTCTATCCATTTCTGAATGGTAAAGCAATCACACTGGATTTTGTAAGTACGATCAGCACTGTTCTGGCATATATTCCTCTCTGTTTTTTCTCTTATTAAATTTTGGGGGTGGGGGTATTAAAGTTTTTGGCCATTCTTTCAAATGTTGCAGTTATGGGCAAATCAAGATAATTTATCTCATTTGCATAAATATCAAAGTTGCTACCGGTTTTGTTCACCTCTTTGCAAAATCAACGTCAAAGCATATCTTTCGCTCTTTGAACCATTTGATAAACAGTAATTACCACATGCAATAAGTTAATTAAGATTGAGAAATTTTGGGAGAAGATAGGGAAATGTGTTTGCATGTGATGCTGCAAATTTTCATTCTTAAAGAGTAAGATAGTGCTGCATCCTACCCTTAGATTTTTCTTGTTCTTCTTTTTTTTTTTTTTTTGAGAAAAGAGAACATTCCATCTGAAAAAGTTTGTACTATTAAATTGCAGCTGATTGTTTGCATGCACTCGGTTAATGCTGTTTTCCTTCTTGGTGACATGGCACTAAATTGCTTGGTGAGTTTTGCTTCTCATGGTTTTAAATTGCTCTCTCTGTGATCGAGTTCTAATTTACCACTGTCGCTTGGTAAACATATGCAGAGGTTTCCAATGTTTCGGTTCGGATATTTTGTCTTGTGGACATCTGCATTTGTAATTTTCCAATGGGTCTACCATTTTTGTGTTTCAATGTGGTAAGACTCTGTATCCCTTTACTTGAACATAGCTTTCCAGTCAACATAAGTGTTATCTTAATAATTTCTGTAAACTTCTTTACAGGTGGCCTTATCCTTTCCTTGACCTGTCATCCCCATATGCTCCCTTATGGTATGTTGTTAACTCTTTTTCTCACCTTCATTCAAATGATTTTCTCCCCCATTGTGTGTGTGTGTGTGTGTGTGAGAGAGAGAGAGAGAGAGAGAGCTCATGCCAAGAAACCGGACAAAATACAGACAGCAAGACTCTCCAAAAATAGAGATATTCTTAGGTGAGACCCCTTCAACAAGATAAGCATAC
The DNA here is from genome assembly GCA_006871305.1 of Vachellia collinsii. Classification (NCBI taxonomy): domain Eukaryota; kingdom Viridiplantae; phylum Streptophyta; class Magnoliopsida; order Fabales; family Fabaceae; genus Vachellia; species Vachellia collinsii. Next base: position 10,384 of record QFDD01007653.1, on the reverse strand, counting down.
GAGTGATGGGTAATTCTAAAGAATGTAACATTAGCAAAAGTGACTTTTATCCCATTTGTATTTTGTAAACTGAAGTTTAAAAAGTCAATTGGTGTTATGTGATTTTGTGTTTGGATATGCTTTTATAGAAAAAGTCAGCTTAACTGAAACTTTTTTGGATGATATATTGAAAAGCCACCTTCAGAAGTTCTAAAATTGAAGAAAAGCCAAAAATCAATAACCAGAGAGTCCAAAATCTGGCTTCCAACTCGACTGGCTTTATGAACAAAAGAACTTGCAAAGCAAGAAGCTGGTTCAGATATAATCTGTACTTATTGCTGTAGTATTTTACAAAGTTGGACTTCTATTTTAGGTACCTAGCAGTGGGTCTGCTGCATATTCCCTGCTATGGCGTATTTGCTTTGGTAGTGAAGCTGAAGCACTTGTGGCTGTCAAGATTATTTCCAGGCTCCTCTCAGATTGTGAGATAAAACTGACACATTCATTATACCACAGCCCATTGTAGCACAAGGATTCTGAGCAACTATTAATGGTTGTGCAAGAAGGTGTCTTTGTAAACCCCTTTTCCTCTCTCTCTCTCTCTCTAAACACGAGGTGTGTAGAGAGGAGCATGCCATTTTATCTCTGTGGGCAATATTGAGGATAGAGATTGACTAAATTTGAGTTGCATAGGAACAATGTTGGTTCCTAAACTTGTTAAATTTCATGTTGATAATTCAAAGGAAGAATGGATTCTATCTTTTTTTATTGTCTGAGTTAGCTTACTTCAGGCGACTTGACTTACAGAAAGTAGATATATGATATATGATATATGATATGAGTTTTATTTCTTAGTAGGAAAGAGGCATCTTTTTTTTTTTCAAAGGTTATTATAATCTTTGGCTATTTAATTTTGATTTTGATCCCTTAAATTTAAAATCAGAAATTTTACTTCATCAAGTTTCATTTTATTTGAAATATTGATTTTTATAATCTAATAAAAATTTGAACTGTTTTACTTTTTGAGAAACCAAAACCAAAATGAATACAAATTTAAAGATTTAAGTTATATTAACCCTTTTTTTAATTGATTTTAAGGTTTTCCAAATACCTATGTGTCAATGAAGTCTAGCAGATCTCATTCCTTACCTCTCTTACTAAATTATCAAGTGAAAATAAGAGTTGAAGGAGCCATTTTTGTTCTCCTTGTACCATCATGCTTTTAATTCAGACCGAAGGTATGAATATTTCAAAGAAAATGATAATGAACTTGATTACATAAAATCAAAGGATAATATATATATATATATATATATATCTTATAGCTCCTAAAAAACACTCAGTGATAGGTAACCCAACAAGTCCAAGTACGACCCGCATTGCTTGTTTTATTTAGAAGTAACTGATAGTTTCACCAACTAACAAGAATTAGCATTTGAATGCCAAATTTTTACGTTGCAGCATTTAACTTGTTATTTTCTACCCTCCAAAAATGCACTTTTTTCATATTAGAATTTGGAGCTAACTATGTTCAGCTAATAAAATAAGAATTAATTGTTAATAGAGACACAAATACATGGGCAACAATATGTAATATAATTATATCAATAAATTCCTATTACTTATTATGTTAGTTTTTGTTAACAATATTTTCAATATATAAAAATATAATTTTTTGTACATATTTCTAAGTATCCACATAAGTCATGTAATAAATAAATAAATGTAAGAAATTAGTGCTCGTCAATGGCATTCCCTTAAAATATTGTTGCACGACTTCACGCGTTACCTTTGCTTAATTATTCTCAATAGATATTTTTTTCTTCTCATAAAAAATAATAAAATTTTCTTATATGATACATGAAATAAATAATAATTTCAGGAAATGAAACTTATTTAATTAAAAACATAAAAAAGATTAAAAAATAAGAGTCCACAATAATTAAGAGATGAAATATAAAAAATCAAATCAAAAGGAAACTATATTGTACCCTTTTGGATTAGTAGTGGTATGTAAAATTTGAATATACTTTTATGATGTGTAGAATGTAAGAAAGAACGTCAAGAAAATAACACACACACATATGCTACCTCCACGTTAATATATGAGCTAGTAACATTTGTTTTGGTAAGATTAATGAAGTTATGGATAGGCGTGCAGGATCCATTGGAAGTTCAAAAAAGTACGAATTTTTTTCTCTTGATGGTCTTATTTTGGCAGATGGGGAAACATTGAATTTCCAATGGCGTTTGGAAGGGTCATGAGTCCCTCAGAGTTCCATTCATGGATTAGACGAAAAGGTGAACAAATATTGTTCCTTTGACTTGTGAGTTTGTATGTGTGCGCTACAGATAACCTTTTGGTTTTGCTATTGGATAGGACTTAACCAGTGTGATTATTTTCCTCTTTCATAACAACAATTTAATACTAACTTCACACAGAACACTGCATCTTGGGTAATTAGAAATAAATGCAGATCTTGGTCCTTTTAAGAAATATTCGAAGTTTACAGTGTTGAACCCAGCAGGCCGAATTTGGACAATGGTAGCTGGCGGAGGTACCAGCGTCATCTATGCCAACACGGTGTGTTTGTTTGGGGTTTATCAGCTAATCTGTTTTCTCATGGTACTAAGCAACCAAACATAATTTATCTAAACAGGATGGAGATCTTGGATATGCATCTGAGCTTTGAAACTACGCAGAATCCAGTGGAGCGCCTAAAGAAGAGGAGGTCCTGCAGCATGACAGGGTTGTAATTGATGTAAGCAGAACCTTATCCTCATCTTATTTGTGTTCTACCTATGAATTTAGAGATCCAACATTGTTACTTTACCATCATCATCAAGTCCTTTATTTGGAGAATCCAAAGATGACACCTATGAACTGCTTTTTTTAACTATGCAATTTTTAGTAACAGGTTTTCTATATATCTAACATGATCCAAACATTTCCTTGCAGTGTGCAACTGCAAAACCTGATGGCCAAAATAGAGCACTTGTGATTCGAGGAGGGATATATAGCAAACTTCACCGATGTTTCTGCTACATTTAGCGGCATAATTCGAGCACTCAAGGAGAAGGTAAGCAATAGGCATATCAATATATCATTATACAGCTTAGAGCCCAAATCATCCAATTGTAATAGAGATAGTTGATTATTTAAACTTTTTGCAAAATCCAGGAGGAACAGCTGAAGGCAGCTAGGATGCACATACACATGAGGAGAGGAGGTCCCAACTATCAGAAAGGTCCAGCCAAAATGCGGCTGCTCGGAGAAAACATCGTCATTCCTATCGAGGTCAAGGAAGTTTTCCCTCAAATCTTCATTAATAACATTAATCTTACCATCATCATGATTGTTTTCTGTCAAACAAGTACTATTATGAAAGAGGCACCCAGCCAGATAAGAACATACACAACATCCCAATCCTCTCTACATTCATAAAATGATAGTAGAGTGTAAATTCAGAGAAAGATTTACTAGGGAAAAACGGAATAGAAAGGATTCAAAGGCGAATGCAAAAACTATTCAAGCCCGTACGTTTCAAAGAAAACTAGGCATTATATGAGAACCCAAATCCCATGGAAGCTGCAAACTCAGCTAAATGATCTCTTCTGTGTAAGGTCATAATTTTCTTTAAACGACCTGGTTTGATCATTTTTGTGGCTTTTTATTTACAGGTTTATGGTTTATGGACCAGAAGAAACAATGACTGGTATTTGCAAACAGGCAACCCAATGCATCACTGCAGCTGCTTAATGATCCATTCATTGTTAGATCAGCACCTGCTTTTACACTTTCTGCAGTGATTATTGATTCTTAATTCACCTTTCTATTCCATGCATTCAGAAATTTGGAGCCATCCGGTAAAACCAAAAAAAAAAACTAAAGATTGTTTTGTATCTTCATGTTCATCGTAGTACTGCTACAATGATAAAGAGATCAGTGTTATTCATTTATATTTATTGGTGCGTTTTCACAGTCTCGATGCTTTCTTATTGAATATATTCAACTAATTTTTTCCTTGTTAATAAGCAGATTTAAGTTAGATAATGATATAGTCCCGTAATGATTATTCTTTTCTCTTTTTAGTTATTTCAAGATAAAGCTTCTTAATTTAATATCCATAATATGTAGAACCCTATCTTCACTATGATAAAACATTTTAATTAGTCTCTTTAAGTTTTTTTCCTACTGAAAGTATTTCCTTCAAGGAAAAAAGAATGTCGGCTGATGGTTAGTTAACCGTGAGAATTTGCCACGTGCGCCGTACTCAACCTCCAAATGACATCCTTTTTTTGCTGTCGCCAATCATGTCGGGCGGCAACACTTTTTCTTTTTTGGGTAAGAAAGTTTGAAAACTAAATCCAACTCTGTTATCTTCTACGAATCAAATCAAAGATACTTATTTTTTTTTTTTTTACAGATAGAATGGAAAAGCCATACTCTCCAAAATCCAAGGTATAGAAAATCGGATAAGATACTGGTTAAAGGTTAGTGAATCAGACTGGAGTTAAACCGGGAGTCAAACCAGTGAAAAATAAAAAAAATTAAAAAAAAAATAAATCTTATCATACATTAACATATTGAAACCATCTAAAATTGAAAATTTCACAAACTAAATAGTAAATTCCATTACTAACAAAGTAACAATTACCAAATTAATTATATATTTATAGCTTATCTATTGTTCACCATTATTTACAATTTCAAAATATTCATCCTAACAAAATATTAAAATATATATATGGTAAGGGTTTCTGTTTTTTTAATTTTTATTTTTTTTAACTTTCAAATTTGAAATTTTAAAAAATAACTAAAAAGAAGGTAAGCATGTACAAACTCAAAGGTGGGCCTATGTGGAGAATGGGTTATATTTTTTATTTTTTTTCTTTTAACTTATAAATTTGAAATTTAGAAAAAAAAATTTCATTTTTGTTTTTGTAAAAATAATAAAAGTTTGTTTATAAAAAAAATGTAACCTGGTCAACCTACCCAATCCGGTGGGGTCTACCGGATTGACCCAATCCAAGGTTAGACTACAATCCGGATCGGATTGAAGCCCAGGTCGTCAGGTTCTAAACTAATCCAACCGGTCCAGATTCCCATATCTTACCAAAATCTTACTTCACTTTATTTTTTAAATTTAAATTTAAATTTTTTTTCCTAAACTCTTCCTATTGATTGCACATGCCAAAGATTTGTTTAGATAATCAAACTTTAACTTGTCATTTGTAATTTTTTTTTAAAAAAAAAAGATTTTTAAGGGGTAATTTTCAGTTCAAATAATTAATTAAAAGAGACACTTGAGGATTTTTACAAATAATGAAACTAAGTTTCTTAATATCTAAATCCTGCCTTTACATTAAATGATGTATCTTTCAACCATTAAATTAAGAGAAGGAAAGTATTCCAAAAATCAAATCTTTAATTTGATGACAAAATCCAAATCAGAGTGGAGGCTGATCTAGAATATGAAGCCGACATGCTGAAGATGACTGGTTAGTGGACTTAATTTCTTCAATTGGGTGCGCCTTTTACATATTTTGTTCACCAACAAGATCTCACCACGTATCTTTTCTTCTTTTTTGTCCTCTCTGGATATCATAGATCACACTAGTTTATCATTCACACTGCAAAAGCAGCAAACGTTAGTCTACATTTTGCAGCGCACGTGCTAAAATGCCTAATCCTATCCTACTACATACTCAGTAAATTAAATTGTGCCTTTTGTGACTTATATAAGGGTAGATAGTGATGCTTTACTGTTTTTAGCCATTTCTTAAATTCAATCTTTTTTTTTTCTTGAACACATGTATCTTTTTATTGGTGACATTGAGATGCTGTCAAATATTAAATTTAGGCACTTCTTCAAACGAAAATTCGAACATTGGTTCTTCAGTATTGTGGCATTAGGCACTAAATTTAATCTTATGAGAATTGTAACATATTTAACATTCAACAGTACCTCAAATATAATTACTTTAACTATAAAATTGCATGTCTTTAGCGAAAAAAGATAAGAAGAATGAGTGGAATATGTTGGTTGGGCCTACCATTGAATTGTAGATATAAACATGGTTATAAAATTATTTCTAAATTTCGTGTTATATAATATTTGTTGGTGGAGAAACACTTGGCTTGATGTGAACTGAATATAATATTTCTCATGTTGCCCTCTCCATATAAAAATTCAAGTCCATGATGACTATAAATGTCTGTAATGACTTCGAGATTGGAATGAAATTTGAGTGTTTATGAATGAGATCGACCCATGGCCTTCCATTTATAAACAAATCCTTATACCACTAGATTGCAAGGCCATTAACCGTATTGTAGAGTATTGTTATAATTTAATTTCCTTTTAAACAAATTGGATGGAGTTGGTTAGGTTAGGTATCTCATGATGATTGGAACTGAGGGTTTTGGTATAATGTTGTTAGCAGGGCTCACTTCAGCCCCTCCAAAAAAAAAATGCAGTTAGAATTCTTAATTGATATATTAAGATTTCAATATTTTAATTTTTAAAGTCTTGCTATCCTTCTTATTTTTTACCCTCAAAGTACCATTTCTCCAATGTCATTTTTATGTCATTTTTTCAGATCAAAGTAAAGATGACTTCTCATCCAGTATCATATTTTTCTAAAAAATAAAATAAAATAAAATTATCATTTAAAATTTACAAATTAAAAACCTTAATAAAAGTTGTTCAAATAAATTTTGAACACTCCAATGTGAATTCCATTTATGATCACTTTTATGTCTTTGGTCACCTGTCACCCATCCATCACCAGTTCACCACATCAACCACCTCTTCCAATTATTAAGCAAACTGAATTTCTCCTCTCATTATTTAGTTGTGTAGTTACTTGGATTTTAATTGTAGATTATTTTAATTTTTTATACTCCCCCAAGCCACTGGTAAAATAAATAGGATCATATTTATGTCGAGTTGATCAATATATCTATTATATCAAGTTTTCCAATCACACACGGTCATGTGTCATAATTTTAAAATATTAATATCTCATGTCATTATTATAAGAACTATTTGGAAATTATATTTGATCCTAAATATAAGAGCATATTCACTTTCTCTTCTATATTTAGCCAATTTTTTACAAACTACTCCTATTAATACTCCCTTGACCATATGACCATATCCATTTTCCATCTTAGCCATTTTTTATGTAAAGATATTTTTGGAACATCAAATAAATTAACTAATTTAATTGATTTTCTTTATCTCTACAAAAAAGTCAATTAGCTCATGTAATAAGGATCAAGGGTAGTATCATATAACTTTAAATCCGCATGAAAAAATAGAATACATATCAATATGTAATTGGAAAATTTAATATAATGGATATAAGATTTTTGAACTAAGTTTTCTTCAGGAAAAAAATACTCCTCTGAGTTTAAATATAAGTATACATTTATAAATTAAACTACAAATGAGAGTTTATCTATAGGATTGGAAGGAATAACAATTTTTAAAACCTAAATATAATGGATATATATTTTTTATCAATTTAAATTAAATAAGTTGGTGGAATTTGATTCTCAGTATTTTTATTTATAGCTCAAAGTGGCATCAAATCACTATATGAAAGTTAGAAATTACGAGCATGTTTGGGGTGTAGGTTTGTGAAAAGATCCTTCCTACTAAGTAAGGCATTTAGCCTAATTAACAATTATTAAACAAATAACCATGGTTATAGACGAGTTTTTTTTCCCATTTTCAAAACTTTTTACCTCATTCTTTAGATTAACACATTAGGATCCAAGGCACAACATCACCCACAAATCCCCACATAAGAGCAAGGGCACAATTGAATATCAAGGTTAAAACATAGCCCATTAGTCTTTATTCTCCAACACTATCTCATACATAAGACTAAGGACATAATTAACACAAGGATTATGACCTAGCCCACTAGTCCGTACTCTTTCACATTGTCACTCCAGTATAGGGATCATATACAAACAGTTACCAAGGTAAATATTCAAAATAAGATTAGGGTATGTCATAATATGATGATCCTATTATAGCAATATACAAACATTATAATTCTCAAAAGTTTCAGAGGCATACAAGATTAGAAACACTTATGCCTCTGCCTACTTTCCTGAACCACTATTCTGATAAGAGGTCTCGCCTGAAAAAATGTTAACACCACGGGATGAGACATTAAGTCCCCATAACCAAAATTAATTTACAAAATATGCAAGAAATGAATGTAAGTCAGAGAAGCAGGTTTATCAGTAGGCACATTAAGATTTCACTAATAAAATAATACAATATTTTCAATAGTTGAAACCATCCCCATTCAGTCATCCTACTCCCCCTTATATCTTCTAGACGTTGTACAGCCTATTAGTACTAGTATACCCGACCAAAGGTTAGCTAGTCACATCAAGATCACTGCCCCTTCCATGTCACCACCAATTATACCATAACAGAAAGGTGTCCGCCCAAAACACTCAACTCAAATCTAGGCCAAGAGTGAGAGAGCCAATGGGCACACAATTTAACCGCATCTCTTCCACACAACTCAATACATCCCATAACATAATACAATATAATCAGTATAATGTATTTTCTTTTTATCAACATCCCACAACAATAACAATCCACATACTCATAATCATCTCAATAGCAATAATCTCAACCATAATCACAACTCATATGTATATGTTGAAAAATACACTACTTCGTTGATGTAAGTAAATATTCAAACATATGCATGATCTTTCAAAATCACATATAAATATTATAAAAGAAAGTAAGGTTTCCGAAAACACCTTACAATCCATAAAGTGCATATAAAATAACTTAACCTTGATTACCTCAACTCCAAGCTTAACCTTGAAAACTTTGGGAGCCAAAAGTACAATTCAAAATTTTGGATCATACACACCAATCTACACAACAATGTAGATGCAACTTTAATACACAATTTACAGAATTAATTTACTTTAAAAGTTTTGAATTAATTACCCAAATATTATAATTTTATACTCTAATCTTAATTATTTGTTTTCACTTCAATTTACACTTTTCATAACTAAATAATTCCTTTAAATCATAATTTAACACCAAATATATATTATTTAGAAAATTCCCAATTTAAAATTTATATCTTCAACATAAAATTGCTATTTAATAAATTGTACATTTTCCAAAAATCTAAACCATTGAAAATACTAATAATATTCCCAATAACTCAAATAAATTATTTAATAAAAATTTTTATTAATCAAACAGTTCAAAAACGGCAATTGTTAAATCTATTTCTATAACAAATCATTATAAAATAACAAAATAATATAATAAAAAATACAATACATGTAAAGTTATTAGTTAACATGCCTCTACATTACTATAGACTTATATTGTCAAAATTCAGTATTTCTAAAAATACTAACTTTAAAAACTTTTTCTGATAAGAATAAAATTAATATCATTAGAAAGATAAAAATATATAGAATAACTTTTATAAATAAATTTTATTAGAAAGAAGAGATTTTCGTTACCTAAATTATCTCAACAAAATAAATTCAGTGACCCACCTCCTCCCTCCTCACTGCGGATGCAAATGACGAGAGGAACAAGAGATGGGGTATTTATAAACCCTTTGCACGACAATTCTCTGCCTCTCCTTCTCTATTTTCTTCCTCATTTATTGCCTTTGTCCTTCTCTCTTTTCTTTTTCTCCCTTCTTTCCTCCTTTTTCTTCTTCTACCGACCCCCCTTTGTCTCTTTTTCTTTTCCCTTCTTCTTCTCTTCTTTCTCGTGCTCTTTCTCTTTTTGCCTCTGTCTTCTTCCTCTTTCTTTTCTTAACTTATTATAATTCCTTTCTTTTATTTTTCTTTTAAATTTTTATAATTATCTGATAAATTCTTTCATCACAAATAATTATTTTTTAATTATAATTAAAGTATAAAAATAAAATTTAGAATGTTACAGTTTGAAACTATGGTTTCAAAAAAAAGGTAGATAAACATACCTTAAAAATGCAAAATAGCTTTTAACTCTAAAAACTATAGTTTTGTGTGAATCACATAAACACCCTCAAATTCTGCAGAATAGCTTATAACTTTCAAAATCATGCTTTGGGGATAAAACCATGGTTTTCCAAAAAACTATTCTTTCTGATTTTTCAGAAGTTATTCTTCAAAATCTATTATCTAAAATAACTTTTACGTAAATCGAAATAAAAGTTACTTTCTAAAAGCTAATCTAAACATACCCTTACATCTCATGAGAAATTTATTTTTATGCTAGTAAAAAATACTATTATGCCAAACAAATGTCAGTCCAATTGGTAAGCAATTAATTCAATCTACAAGGTTGTAAGTTTAAATCTCGATGTCCAAATGAGGATTTCGTTAGTGGGTAAT
>QFDD01007652.1:0-12686 GCA_006871305.1 Vachellia collinsii | reverse complement strand
CCCACCAGCCAGACACACAGGATATATTCCCGCCCCCTGCGGGATTTATCGCCCCCCAGTGGATCGAACCCGTGACCTGGGGATAAGTCACGCCTCATGGATCCACTGGTAACCACTTGGCCATTTTAATGTAACGAACTGCAGCCCACCAGGGTCTCGGCATCCGCACAGGCCTGCACTGAGGGCACAACCCACGCCCACCAGCCAGACACACAAGGATATATTCCCGCCCCCTGCGGGATTTATCGCCCCCCAGTGGATCGAACCCGTGACTTGGGGATAAGTCACGCCTCATGGATCCACTGGTAACCACTTGGCCATTGGCTGGTGGCCACCAGGGTCTCGGCAGTTCGTTACAACTACCGTTTGCTCTAGTGGCAAAACGGTCGTCGTCGTCGTCCCCAGAACCAACGCAAGGAATTGAAATTGATGATGATGAAACATCTTGGAAGTGAGAAGGACGTATTTGTACGTATAGATTGTTCTCATTTACTCTAATAAAACAAGTTCTGTGGCGCTCTTTAATCTGCCATGATCGATTTTTATTTTATTTTATTGGGATTTATGGGTTCCTCTGAATTCAATCTTCCCTCTCCTGTTTTAAGTTCCAAAATTTTATTATGTTTTTTCCATCCATTTTTCCGTCTCCAAACTTTTGATTGATGTCAATGTATTTGTGGGGTATAAATTTGAAGGATGAATGGGCCTCCTTTAATTATCTGATGTTAGTGAACCCATTTTAAGATGTTATCGAACACCTCCAATCATGCACATTAATGATGAACAGATGAGGCACAATCTCCAAAACTTCTTGGCATTGGAGGTGGCGAGGATGGTGTTCTGCATCTTTGCAGAAGGATGAACTTTGGGGTTAACAATGTCTTAACGGTGGAGACGGGATTATGTGTGAAAATAATCTAGGTGGCACCGTTTGATTAGAAAACTAGATGCATTGGATACAAGGAACTAAAGGAATGTTTTCTCCATCAATTAATTAGAGGTACAATACAAAAAGACTAGGCAAAAATGCCCATTAACGACCGCCCCAGGTCATTGAAGAGGTGAGTGATAAAAGATACAAAAATTTCATACAATACCATGAACCAATTTAGCTGGGTGATCTGCTACAGAATTTTCCTCCATAAGGACATGAGTACTTACAACATGCCATTCCCTATGGATTAGTGACCTAAGCCTCATCTACAAGATCCTTGAAAGTGTGGTTGTCGTTGATCCCCTCATAGCTAGATTGATAGTTTCAATACAATCAGATTGGAGGATTAGGATCCTTTTGTAATCTCGGTTCCCACATAGATGAAACCCATGTATAGTACTGATCAACTCTGCTATGACATGCAGAAGAGATGTGAGTTTACAGCTATATTCACATATCCAGAGATAGTCACCATCCTAAATTACTCCTCCACAAGCAGTTCCTCCGAACCTAAGAACTGATGCTTCTGTCTCCAAGCTATAAAAACCCATTATATTCTAAATTTTCGCTTGCCCTTGGCTCCTCTGGCCATGGCAGAAGGCACATCTAGATCTAAGCTCTTAACCAAACAGACTCTGAAGAAACTTGAGTATGCATGCTGAAAGTCATTGTTCTCTTCCCTGAAAAGCTGCTTGCACCAATTTACCCCGATGTCCTAGCAAGTGTGACCGAATAGGGTAGCCCATTGAGTCTTCTTGGTGAAATCTTTCCCAACTTCATTTTTTTTATACTCCATCTAAACCCATTCTGCACCTTGAAGGGAAGAGGAAATTGTTCATTTTGAGGGGTGAACTATAGATTAGGACCTATTGGTCTCATTCATGAAGTCTCTAATGAGGTGCATCGAATCTCATTCTTAGGATATCCAAAATCAATTTTCTAAAATTTCTTATTTAAAATCATTTTTATCACCTTTTTTTAAAAATTATTTTCTTAATTTAATTCAAATTCACTCTTCCTATGTAAAAAGTGTTGGTTATGTTTGGCAAACTTTTAAAAGTGCTTTTAGAAGCACTTTCACTTAAATCGAGTCAAAATTTTTCTCACATACTTACTTTAAATTACGTAAAATCAATTTTAAAAGCTATTCTCAAATATACAATTGGACAACCCCTAAACATAGTTAACGTAAAAAAAAAATCCTAAAATCATATTTCATCCATCACTCTCCTCTTTCTTTTATTGTTTGTACTTGTTTCATTGAGACACGCCTCCATCGTTCTCCTACTTGTCGTTTGCACCTGCCCACCTCCTCCACCTTCCTTTCGCAGCAATATCCCATTTTTGTTGACTTGCACGTAGGGGGCAAATGAGTTATTTCATACATTCTTATATTTTTTTTTCTAATAATTATTAAGCAAAATGGTTGAAAAGCCTCCTTACAAAATTTATTATTCAAAAGTATTTAAAAACTCACTTTTTTTTTTAGTGAGTACAACTCATTCTAGTGGATGAAACTATTTTTTAACTTTATATATCCTATTTTTAACTGAGTGTAAACTATAAGCTTTTAGAATAATTAATACATTTTGCAGAGATATTTTAGTGTACGTATATTGAGTCTTATCTAACTACTTATGACACACAGAATTCCAACTCACAAATTCACCAAGTAGGAAGATTTCCAATATGAGATTTAGCTACAAGGAGCTTGATATAAATTAAATCTATATGTTTTTGTAAATGATGTACTCCACATGTTGCATCATTCATAGTCCTTTTTGCCTCTTTCCAACCCATCAAGGTCTCTGTACAAATTTAAACATGTTATTATTTCTTATCATTTATCTCATTTATGGTTATGGGAAACAATCTTTTATCCGAATAGTGTCAACCATTATACATGTATAAAAATACTTATAAACATTTCAAATGAGAATAAAAATGCTAGAACTATTAAATATTAGCTAACAATATCAGTTAGTTATATTGTAGAGTTCATATTATTTGTGCATGCTTATTGACTGATATAATATTTTTTTCGCTCCATTTTAAATGTTGAATGGTATTTTAGCACTTTTTATCAAAGTTCATATGTATTTTACACCAAACTTTTTAATTTAAATTTCAAAATGTGTTATGAAATTATATCCAAGTGTGGACATCTATAAAATCTTTGGAATGATTTTCTTTAAATGTCCAAACTTTATAATCTCTCCCAACTCTTGAATTTTCACATCTTCCATTTCATAACACATTTCTCTAATGAATGGTTTTTAGAAACTTTTTATTTTATAGTTTAAATGTTACATATTGTACATTTATATCAATTTATTGTGTGACTTTCGGTTGAAAATGTAGATTTATAAATAGAAGTTTTATAATATACATTGGATGATCATATATAAATAAGAATAATTCTCTTATTTCTTCTCAATTCTTTTCATCTCGCTCGTACTAAATATCATATTTACCTTATTTTTATAACAAAATGGACTTTTTTGTAAACATTTTTCTAAAATTATATGGTTCCCTTCTTCACTTCATTGCTCTGCTCATACTTCAAGTATAGTACTATATATCTTCTAGAAACAAATATCTGAAAATGTCTGCTATTTTCCTATTTCCATCGTCGCCATTCCAAAACACATCTCGTCCTTCCCTCCATAGCCTTTGCGGTGACCCTTTCTACCTCATTTCTTCTGGGGTCGCCTTTGCCCTTCCTTTATCTCTGTTGGTGTTTTTAGGCCCGAGAAAGAAACAAAATTGGAATCTGATTGCATTTACAGCAAGGTAAAGCAGATATTTCTCGCAATTCAATTCCCTTGTCATCTTCGTCTGGATTCAGAACACGATGTCGGAAATGGCGAACCCAGATCCTGAAGGAGTCGATGGAGTTCGAATGACATGGAACGTGTGGCCTCGCACCAAGGTTGAAGCTAGCAAGTGCGTGATCCCACTTGCTGCCTCAATCGCTTTGATCCGTTCTCACCCTGATATCCCAAGGCTCCCTTATGCCCCTCTCCTTTGCAAGACCTGCACTTCTGTGCTCAATCCTTTCTCCCGCGTGGACTTCACTGCCAAGATCTGGATCTGTCCCTTTTGCTATCAGCGGAACCATTTTCCTCCTCACTATGGTATGATCTCGGAGACCAATCTGCCCGGAGAGCTTTACCCACAGTACACCACTGTTGAATACGCTTCTCCGCTATCAACGAACCCTAATACGTTCGGGAACCAGTCTCTCGATCCCAGTCATCAATTGCAGCCTTCTCCGGTTTTTGTTTTTGTGCTTGATACATGTATGATCGAGGAGGAGATGGAGTATGCTAAATCCGCGCTTAGACAGGCAATTGAGTTGCTACCTGACAATGCTTTTGTGGGATTCGTCACCTTTGGAACCCAGGTTCAAGTTCATGAATTGGGCTTTCCAGAGATGTCCAAGGTTTATGTTTTCCGCGGCAATAAGGAGATTTCGAAGGAACAGATACTGGAACAGCTAGGTCTTGGTGCTACCGGGAGGAGAACCGCGGGAATTTATCAAAAGGGAGTCCAAAGTGGACCCCCTAGTTCAGGTGTCTTGCGATTTTTGCTGCCTACATCTGAATGTGAATACACTCTCAATTCGGTGGGTTTTGTTGCAGTTTGTATGTTTCCTATGGTTGCTTCTGGAATTGAGTTTTGACAAATGGGTTGCGACTGTTATGGTTTCCAGCTATTGGATGAATTGCAAACAAATCAATGGCCTGTTCCACCAGGCAGTCGTTCAGCACGTTGCACTGGAGTGGCTTTAAGTGTTGCAGCCGGGTTGTTGGGTGCATGTACTGTTGGGACTGGGGCTAGAATCATAGCTTTGGTTGGCGGTCCATGCACAGAAGGACCTGGCACGGTAAAGTCCCTAGTTTTTGTCTGTTTCATTTGATTGATGTTATAATTTGTGTTTTATATTATCAGTCAATAAATTATTAGTAATTTAGTATAATGATTATTTTGAAGCTTTAGTATGACTAAAATGTGGCAATGGGAAATTTTGAGTTCGAAGCAAATCATTGGCCAGTTGGTTTCTGAATTCTTTGGTAGTGCTGCACTAGCACCACCTGGGGTCTTTTTATATATTCATTAGGGGATGCTTTTGAAGAAATTTTGATCTGCTTGCTCGAATTTTTCTGGTATAACTCCATAGGATCTATGATATAGTTAATTTCAAGCCTCAGTTCAATTTTTGCCAAACATTGCTAAGACAGACCGAAGCAGAGAAATCACATTCTGTTTCATTCTTTCTCTTGAGAATATGGTACAAAAGGCATACAAAGTCAAAAAATTTTCTTATATTCACAGGTACCAAAGAATATATTCAAATAAAGTGTTATTCAATTCTGAAGTGATAAAATAATTCCTTTCAGATTGTCTCAAAAGATCTATCTGATCCAGTGCGTTCACATAAAGACCTCGATAAAGATGCAGCACCCTACTTTAAAAAGGCAGTCAAATTTTATGACGGTCTTGCAAAACAGCTGGTTAGCCAGGGCCATGTCTTAGATCTTTTTGCATCAGCGCTTGATCAGGTGCGTTTCAGGATCTTATTTTCTCATGTTCTTATAGTTCTTTAGCTGGTTCTTGTCTTATTAATCAACGTTGATGAGTATTATTTTAAGACCAACATTTTTAACTTCCCTAGCGAATTTTCTTTCTTTTCCTACTTTTTTAATGTATTCCCCTTTGTTGGTTGAATGTAGGGCTTTTCATGATTTGTAAGCTATTCTTGGCTAATGTTTTTATCATTTGTCCGCTGTCCATGCTCTGCATTAGCTGCTCATTAGCTGTTTTTTCTCTTTAAAGAAATGTATTAAATGTAATTAATTAGTAACCTGCTGCTTACATCTTTTCCAGTTGAAGGGAACAAAAGGGCATTTATTTTTATTCATTTATTTTATTTTTGTTAAGTTTGTGTAGCATTTGTGATCATTTTGATGTTGTGATGATTGTGAAGCTTGTTTTATCTCCTAGATACATGCTCATGTCTTATCCTAGTTACATGCTCATATCTTATAATTCATGAATTCTGACAATGGGTTGCTTATGCAGTTTATGCGTGCTTGTAATGTTGTTGTGATCTGATTTTTCCACTTCAAGAAAATAAGTGTGTTTGCTGGTTCTACTTGTTCTGACGTTTGCATGTTTGGAATTTATAGGTTGGAGTTATGGAGATGAAAGTTGCAGTTGAAAGAACAGGTGGCCTTGTTGTTCTGTCTGAGAGTTTTGGTCATTCAGTATTCAAGGACTCCTTTAAGCGTGTTTTTGAGGATGGGGAACAATCTCTTGGTCTCTGTTTTAAGTGGGTATTCTGTATCTTAGTCTCTTTTTGGATCTGGTTGTTTCATTAATTGAATTTTCTCTAGGACGTTTACTGGCATTAGTATTTGTTTATAGCTTTTGATATTCCCATTTATTATAGGTTCCAGATTTTTCAATGTACATCTTACGCTATGGAGGGTAAAGTGTACAAATATCGCGCACATATAAAATGAAAGTCTGAGATGATCTCAACTATTTATTTGACATGTGGAACGGAGTAAATGAAAACACATTCACAACATTAACTTCTAAGTATATTCTCAACTAATTTCCACGTAGGGAAACAATTAAAAATATAAATAATACAGCATTGCAAACATGCAATTCTTATATTTCCCCTTTTCTCTTTCGTATAGTATCTCATTTATTAGTTGCCCCCTCTGGTGTATCATCTCTCTCGATTTTTCTCCCATCTGATCATCCTTATGCAATAACTTCGTTTGTTTCACTATTCTTTTTGTTTTCTCCTTCCTATTGATATTCTGCTCTTCCCCCTTGAAAGCTGTTCAACCACTCCCCTAACTTTTTATCTCTCTTCTCTTTTTTAGTGTTTCTTGATGCCAAATTCTTGCTTACCCTTTCAACGCTCTCCCCTTGTCACCTGCTTTAGCTCTAAATTTATGAGAGAAATTGATCAATACACACAAGTTAGAATTATAAGTTCACTCTAAACAATCACATTTAATTTTATTGGAAACAGAAGAAATTGTCAGAAAAATAACATAAAAAGCCTCCTGTCCTGTCTTTTCCATATTGTTACTACTGCAACTAAAGCAACTCTAAACTTGTTGGAAGATCTCTGTTAGAATGGTAGGCCCCCTAGTGGGATGAGAAACCCTTCTACAAAAGTTAGCTATTGAGATATGAGAACCACTTAAGAACCTCATTGAGCAGCCCATAATAGTCAATACGAGATTTAGGCATGTTATACTACTTTGGTGACTATCATAATATTTGTTGAATTGTATCATTTTCACATTCCGTTAATCCACTGCTTCTCCCATGAACTCAACTATATGCCTAATAACAAACTAGTTTGATCTAATGATTTATGTTTTGGTGATCTAGGTTTTAATAATCAGAGTGAGAACACAAGTATTGATCTGGTTGGCCTTTTTATATTCATAAGGGCTATTATTGACTTATCTTTCTTCTATTGTTGGGATACTGTGGATTTCATTTCTACTTTGTTAGTTCAATTATTTTTGTTTGGCCATATCTATCTGCACCTTCCTCTTCTCCCATCAAACATTCTCATTTAATTTTTTTTGTTCCAGTGGAACGCTAGAGATAAATTGTTCTAAGGAAATAAAAATTCAGGGAGTAATTGGACCTTGCACATCATTGGAAAAGGTTAGACCATTTAATGTTTCAAACCCTCAATTTCCTATTCTTTAATGATATTTTGATAAGAGTTTTGTTGGGTCTATGGAAGTAAGATCATTTAGAACTTTTCTGAGAGTTTTATAGTGCTTTTCTCTTACTGCAGAAAGGTCCTTCTGTTGCTGACACTGTCATAGGAGAGGGGAACACAACATCGTGGAAGATGTGTGGCATTGACAACAGTACATGCCTGACAGTGGTGTTTGATCTTTCAACAACTGATCGTTCAAACACTTCAGGAGCTGTCAATCCCCAGTTGTACCTGCAGTTCCTGACAAGGTAAGCTCGGAGGATGTGTAGTGACAGTTAACATTAATTAAACATACAACTGCGTGCTTCTTTTTTCATTCTAGTAGGTATCAAATATCAATGGGTCACCTTTTTGTTGCAGTTACCAGGGTCCCGATGGTCAATTAGTGCTTCGTGTTACTACTGTAACTAGAAGATGGGTAGATAGTGCTGTTAGCTCTGAGGTAGTTTGAGTTTCTTTTCAATTGTGCCTGCATTTTAAACAGCTCTGATATAGTTCATCATAATTTTGAGAAGTTTCGATGACTTCAATATTTTCTATTGCTGTCAATTTTGATTGTCTAATTGTGTTGATCTGCTGTAAGCTTATATAAATTGCATTCACTTTTTGGCCCCCTAAACAAAATCCTTTTGTTTCTGCTTTATATATATATATACACACACACTAGTGATGACTCTGTAATGCTTAACCTTTACGACAATATTAGATTTGACCTTACATTATTACTGTTTCTTCTTTCTCTGATTTAAAAATAGTTGGCCTGTTTGGTCCCTTCAATCTATCTGACACATTTAATGTTCTACAATTGTGTTGAGTCTCACTTGTCCAAAAGTTGGGAGGATTCTAAATATAGTGGGGATTCCTCGCTGGTATTTGACTAAGATTGTATACTACGTTTAGAGTTTTACACGGTACACATATTATCAAAACCTAGTCCATGATGCTATTGAATTTTAGAGTCATCTATTTCAAATTATTTGACTTCGAATGTATCCCATGTATATGTGGTTTGGTACACCGAATAGGATGAGATTGATGGGTAAGTGGAATGGAAAAATGATTTGTGAATGAATATGAGCTTCGTCGTCTCTTTGCATAAAGAAAGTATAAATAAAGACTAGAAATGACTGTTATTTGACAAACATATATCATTTTGTATGTGTTACAAATAGAGCTGTCAATCAGGCTGATAGAGAATTTCTTTTAAGATGGATATTGGTAAGGTATTGAAGTAGGAGGGGAATTCTCCCTCAAAAGCTATCGAGGTTAGAGGTGAGGGTGCCTAATCACTTAAATACTCCAGTGAGCTTTCCTTGCTTCTTAATGGGGGCTTAAGAATCCTATGCTTCTTAATGGGGGCTTAAGCATCCTATGCTTCTTAATGGGGGTTTAAGCATCCTATACTTGGTCTCCATGAATTGGCTCCCCCTAAAAGGGCTCATGCCCTAATGGCTACATTCTAAGATATTTCACTCAGTTTTAAACTAGTTAAAACTCTCTGTTGGTTTCTCCATAGGTAGCCCTTTCGAAGGCTGCTAACAATTAAGCTTTGAAACCAATTGATGGTTACTCAAGTGAAATGGGTAACTTTCCCTCAAACTAGCTATTGAGTTGAGGGTAACAACATGCTTAAATACCGCATTGAGCATCCCAGACTACCTCAGTCCCATCAGATGCGTAACAGGTGGTTAGTGATGGTAATTTGTTTGTTGGTTCTATCTCTTTTGCTGTTTCTTATCCAAAGAAAATACTGTTGCTGGGTTTCTATATTATAAACCTTTCATTGATGGACATTTGGTGGTTGTAATTTTTTCTCCATTGTCATTAATCATTATTCATGTATAAATAAATTGTTTGCTGAAGAATAACATATTTACTATTCAGGAATTGGTACAAGGATTTGATCAAGAAACTGCTGCTGTGGTGATGGCTAGATTAGCTTCCTTGAAAATGGAGACAGAGGTACATCACAAGTTGTGCTATCATATATTGATCAATTTGATATTTCTAAATCTTCAATTTTAAGAATGTTATCTGTAGCGTCTTAAGACTAGTTTTGATTTGTCCTTTTAATTATGCTAGCTAAGTTTTGATATTCAACCGTGACGTGTTTTCTTTGCAATGATAACTTCCCTGTCTATTTGAAAGCAATGTGTTTTTTAAATATCATTTTGCTTGTAATGTGATACGGATAACAATTTTTGGATGCCCTTGTTGGATATGTCATACTTATAACCAAGTTTCCTAGCTAAAAGCATCAATCTTATTTGATCAGGAAACATTTGATGCCACACGCTGGTTAGATCGATACCTCATTCGTCTTTGTTCTAAATTTGGTGACTATCGCAAGGATGATCCATCGTCTTTTACATTGAATCCATCATTTTCATTATTCCCTCAGTTTATGTTCAATTTGCGACGGTCACAATTTGTGCAGGTACTTTGTCTTTTGTTTATTTTTTTGTTGTACTTTTGAAACTTATTTCACTCTGGTATGTGAATGATGAAACTTGTTGGCAGGTTTTTAACAACAGTCCGGATGAGACTGCCTACTTCCGCATGTTGTTAAACAGGGAAAATATTAGTAACGCTGCTGTCATGATTCAACCGTCTCTAATATCATATTCATTTAATTCACTGCCTGCCCCAGCACTTTTGGATGTGGCTTCCATTGCTGCTGATCGGATTCTGTTGTTAGATTCATATTTTAGTGTTGTCATTTTTCATGGTATGACGATAGCTCAATGGCGCAACATGGGATACCAGAACCAACCTGAACACCAAGTATGTGTTTGGACCTGGCTTGCTAGTGAAATGATATTCATATGCAAATTCTTATTAAACTAATTAGATACTTGAATACAGTCTGTTAATTGGGACTCTTGGTTACTTTATGATGGAAGTTAGTGCCTTTGACTGAGTTTTGTTTCATGGCTCATCTCCTGCTTGCATGTGGCTCTGTTTTTCTAATTCCTTTTTGCCTAATATCTTTATGGTAAATCCCAGGCATTTGCACAACTACTACAAGCTCCACGTGATGATGCTCAATTGATCATTAGGGATCGTTTCCCTGTTCCTAGATTGGTTGTATGTGATCAACATGGTTCCCAGGTTAGTATCCAACAAGATCAGTATGAGCATCAGTGTTCTTCACTTTTCATCAACAACTTGAAACATGATATGTGAAATATTGGGAAAAATTCTTAATATCTTCTATTTGTCCAGTCTGTTTGATAAAATCTGCGTTTTTCTTCATGGGTCTTATTGGGGTGTCTTTGATGATGAACAGGCTAGATTTTTATTAGCAAAGCTGAACCCGTCTGCAACTTACAATAACGCTCATGAGATGGCTGCTGGTTCTGATATAATCTTTACTGACGATGTGAGCCTGCAAGTCTTTTTTGAGCATCTTCAAAGGCTGGCTGTCCAATCTTAAGAGCTGATGATAGTATAGACTGACACTGTTTATAGGTTCTGGACTTCAGTTAGCTAAATTCGCCAAGGTTATGTCATGCATTGTGCTGTTCCATTCAGTTATTTTCCTTCCTTTCCTTTTGTTCTTAAAAGAGAGGTATGGAGTCCATTCCAGAAGAAGAAAAAGGAAAGAAAATCGCAAACACAATTCTTTAGGGTTCAGATTGAGGCTGTTCCTTGGAGATAATAAGGGGTTCAAAAGTATGTCGGAGTCTAGGGTGATTTGGGAAGAAAGGGCAACGAAAATGTAAGTTGATGTATCCCAAAGTAGATGAGAGAGTTAGTTTTTGGCCCATTCTTTCCCCTCCTTTTTAATTCATTCCCAGATCTGAATTTTGGGTTCTCTGTCTGGATTAATTTATATAGCCGTTCTTAAATGCTCTCTGGATTGCATAGTGAATTTTCCTTTAGTCATTGCAAGAGTCTGGTATTAGTTCCTCCTGAGAAGTTTTGTATATGTTGCAGTTCTAGTAGACCTAGACTTGAGTATTTTTTAAGCGGTTCTTATTCCTTATGTGAAGGCATCCTTGCATTATAAAATAGCAACAAAGGGTAAACGACTTAGTGGCTTGTTTGGATTTTCATTGTAAACCGTAAAATAACAATTGAAAAGTTAGATTGAGGCTTTAAAACGTCTAAAATTAACAAGCACTTAAATGCTATCTAGTAAGGGCACTAGTGTCATATTTTGGTTCCTTCAAGGGATTTGGATCCAGTACCTATCTAAAATTACTGGGAAAGCAAAGCCTGTGTTTTTCAAAGATGAATTTGTTTATCAATGAAGTAATACATAAAAATAAGATAAATATTTTAACTTATGCACTACCTTAAGCAGTTAACAGAGATAGGCATTGCGTGAGGATTAGTTCCCTTTTGCAGTCATGAAGATGATAATTTTGTTTGGTTTCATGATAAATTAGTTAACGGGCAAAACCATGGTTGGTGGTTTTTACTATGAAACTAACCCATTGTATTTTTGTGCCGTTAATTTACTGTTATCTTTTAAATGGAAATTGCTATCTCAAATTAATAGAAGATATGTGGCATGTGCTAGTTTTATAAAACCCGTAAAATTTGCTTAGTTGTAGATCACCCCTGACATTTTAAAATTTAAATTTAATCCCCTTAAAGTTTAATTTTTTTTAATATTAAACCTTGTTATTTTATCATCTTAATACATTCAATAAGTTTTTTTTATTATCATTTAACAATTAAAATAGGCTCTTTCTAGGAGGAAAAAAAATAGAAGAATGATATTTAATTAATGGTTTTTTAAATCTCTATGCTTCACCGCTAGAATTCCCTTGGAAGCTCAAGCGCATGAGGAAGTGAAGGGAATGTTATTTTGGAATTCTGTTGGTGACGTCTTCCATTTGTCTTGTTTGCGATCTTCCTTTACTGGGTGGATTTTGAAGGATATGCACCATGTTTGTGTGGAACATTGACTTTAGTGAGTTTTAGAAGTATTTTAAATTTTTCTTCACAATATTTGTTGCTTTTTGGACGATG